>OMKK01035847.1:39071-55335 GCA_900302305.1 Polymixia japonica | reverse complement strand
GTTTGACTAAGAACACATTTATATTTAGAGCAATAACAGCGGGTAGATGCCTTCTATAAGCTGACGGTCCCAGAAGTTTGACCATTTTCCACGAATCAGCGTATAGACCAGAGGTCGCGCTAGGGTTTTAAACTGCCGGCCAGAATGTCTAAATGATTTCTGTTTGTCGGACATATGATAAAAAAAACAAAAAACAGCAATATCTATTTTCAATGCAGGAACGACAGGCAGGTGCATTTAATAATGTAGCCTAACAACATATGTTACAGCATAGTATCGTATTTTGCACTGAAACTATTTGAAAATAAAGGAATAATGCGGTTTTGAGAAATATGTTAAATTATTATATTGCAAAGTTAAAAAAAAACTTTTGTTTTTGTTTTTTAAAAAACACTTTTGGGTTTTTTTACCGGCCCGAACGGCCGGAGGGAATTACATTTTCCGACCTTTGTCATAGAAAAACGGTCAAAACCGGCAATTACCGGCCGAACGCAACCCCTGATATAGACTAGAGGACAGCTTTTACTGCTCAACCAGCCTAACTTTACTATGGTGCTGAAGGCCATATATAATATAATAATAACTTATATAGCATTTTTCATACATGGAATGCAGCTCAAAGTGCTTCGCATTCAGTGACATATGGCCTGCTCTGAAAAAGATTGTTTAGACCAAAAGAAATACGTACATATGACGATAAATACGACAGCTGCATGGATTTACAGTTTTCTTGTAATGTGCAGGAGTTCTCCTTCAAACTCTATGGACAGTCTGAGAAATTAAACGATAGCCTCACCCTTCCCTCACCCTGCATCCTTATGATTCCTAAGATTTTCCAAACTATTCCTGTTGGGAATTGCAAGATACTTTTTTTTTTTTACACACAGCAAGCAATCAAACTGTGTGCATTTCTACAAGGCTGTGTTTTTTGCAGTTTCCATTATTTCAGTCTCTGGATTAGGATAGGTGTGGATGAAACTGGGAGGCCTTTTGTATAATGATCGCTGCGTGTATTTTGTTGAAGCACACTGAATGCTATTATAGCAAAAGGTCATTGTTCCCATCATCTCTTCCCAAAGGAGAAAGAGTTTATCACAACAGACTTCAGACTGACCCTGAAACCACCATACAAGGACCTAAAAGAAACTCTTTTGTGGACCCGGTGAATGGATGGATGTGTTTTTTGGTTCGGGTTTACACCCAACATGTATATGGCCACAAATGGCTCCCAATGTTTGTGTAATTGGACATGTTTGCAGTGCTGCAGAGATAGAGAGGGGTTAATCCTCTCGAGGCCTGTTTGTGTGTGTGTGTGTGTGTGTGTGTGTGTCTGTCTGTGTCTGTGTGTCTGCTCGTGATGTATATCCATGCATGTACAGGAGAGTCTGTGTCATAAGTCGCGGCGTACGCTCATTAATTTGCGCAAATGTGTCCACGCATGAGTGTGTTTGACGTACACGAGTCCATTACATGAGTCCGAGTGCGTCTGTGTTTGGACGAGAGGACCCCCCGGGTTAACTGATGGCCTGCGGAGGATCCGAGGAGATCTGTTCCTCCGGACCCACGCTGACATGAGTTGAACACCAGACATAACGCAAGCTGCCAGAACTCACGTGTTCTCAATCACTGTCAAACGGCGCTCCCACGGCGACTGTCTAGAATGAGTGATGGCGTGCACGTCTTGAGGATATTAACGGTGCTCCCTCTCACGTCTCCTCTACCTACATTGTCAAGTCTTGACATTCCAGTGACCTTGAATGCATGCATTCATACGTATGGCATGATTCTTGGATTTGTTTGACACTGGAAGAGGTTGTACTTCAAACCAATATGACATAGGGTATAGTAACGATATTTGAATATTACCTTTCATACCACAACGCACAGTTTCTTAAACTATGGCTCATGATTAAAAATGATTTGCAGTCCATGCCATTTGGTGTGCGCTTTTATTCAAAGCGAACTACTCTACCACGAGTGCATGCATAGTTCATAAGCCCGGCTTAACCTACTTAGCTACTCAGGACCATAACAGAACAAGGTAGTTGGGTTGTTTGTATTTGGTTTCCACATGACAAGAGGACCAACATGTTTTCATGAGCATGGGCTGTATCATATAACTCTAGTGTGTCCATATTTCTGGCCTGGGTAAAATCGTCCCACTGCACTTATCTTTAGCTGCGCTGGTTAGGATGTTGTGATCCCTCCTCTGCTTGTCACTGTGTGTATACACACTTCTTGGGCACTTCAGTCTGAGAAAAGCAAAAATAAACACAGACCCCCGCAGATGAAAGGCCAGCATTTGTACACATGGTGGGCTGTATATCCTCCCTATATACACATTCTCTCTCTCTCTCTCTCTCTCAGCCATTCTCTTCCTCTCCCTCTCTTCGTCTGTCAGTCTAGGGGATAGATATGACCACTCTGTGATGTTGTGATGTTAACGACGGTCGAGGAAAACGCAACGCGACTTTAATTCCGTTCCGTCTTAGTTGTTTCTTCCTCGTGAGCTTAGCCTGCTACAACGTGAGGGCGAGCGGTTCCCGAACTATGGACTGGGAGACAAAACAGGTCAACCTGTGTGTTGTACGTCCTCACACATGGCAACAATGTTGGTATGTTTTAATGAGACCAGGCCAGGCTGAAAAGGTTTAGGAACTCTAAGACGAGGGCTTACTGTATCGTTGCATTTTCCAATCCCGGAAATATACTGTACACCACCGATAATCCAAAATAGAATGAATGCCGTCTTAAGGAATTATGCGGTCAGACCGCCATTTTTGTTTGCATCGAGTTGAGTACATTGTGCATTGATCATAACTTTACTTGTAAATGTGCCGTTTTCCAAAAAGAGCTGTAAGATAGCGAGCAACAGACGTTTGTGACAACGAACAGCCAGCGCTGCTGTCTGTCATCATGTGAAGGTCGGGTGGAAGCAAATGCTTCCAACATTACAGTACGTCAGTAATACAATAGGAGCCGTGGCCCGAAATACACGTTATCATGAGCAGGAGCATCTATTTTCCTCCTGTCCAGCGGCGGTGATGAACCGCAGGTCAGCTTGAAGCAGTTCCATGTGTGGAAGCCAGTCAGACTGCTGCAGCCCGTCTTCCTACAGGTCTGCTCTGTTTAGATTGGACGTTGGTTCAGCATGCAACAGAACAGATGCACGCACACACACACGTATATGAACAGATAGGCACACACACACACAAACACACACAGCTAGATAGATAGAGAGATACTACCAGACAGATGTGTACACACACAAAAAGATGCACGCAGACAAATGTATGCACACACACACATGGATAGGCACAGACAATGGCACACACACACACACACACACACACATAAATACATTCAGGCAGAAGGATGTAGCCCCACACAGACACATACACACACACAGCTAGATAGATAGATACTACCAGACAGATGTGTATACACACAAAAAGATGCACGCAGACAGACACACACACATGGATAGATAGGTACAGACAATGACACACACACACACACACACACACACACACACACACACACACAGCTTTGAACCGTTGTTGGAGCTGCCTGCCCCAGCGTACCCCTGACTACTGCCTTCAGTACTGCGCTGACTCTTTAAAGCGCCCTGTCCGACCCCCAGAATGCCCTGGGTGATACATGTCAGCCGCCAGTACCAGTAACAGACAGGCGAGAAGGAGACGAGGCGAGGAGAAGCGGTAACGTAATCCGGCCCCAATGCATTCGTAGCAAAAGGACCAAGAGAGAACCCGGGTTCGAGGAGAGAGAAGGAGAGAGAGAGAGGGAGAGAGAGAGAGAGATTGGAGAAAGGGAGAGGAGGAAAAACGTGAGAAAAGGCAGAGAGAGAGAGAGAGAAACGCCTGGCTTGGGGTTTACTGCGGAGATCTCACTGCGGTGATTGCAACCCTGGATGACTACAGGGACGGATGGTTTATAAACTCCGGAGTCCTCTCTTAATGGGATGTTAGGTTGAAAGATAAACATGGACGTGACGTTGAAGGAAACAGCCGCTGTCGTTAAACGCTCATCCATTTTGATTAGAAGAGACACCCTGCATGATATATAGCGCTGCTGGCACACACAGTGGAAGACTTCACAGCGCTTATGTCATGAGGGAATCCATTTCCCCGCCGAAACTTTGCCCGGCTAAAAGGTTTAACATGGAGCGCACATAACAGTGTTTCTGTCATTACCCGTCTTGATATAGATACCAGTCATATTTGTAATATCACAACATAGGAACACAATATTTTATGGCGCACTGGAACACTTAATAATTTGGAGGTAAACCCCTCCTCCGTGCGACTTTGAGTCAGTGTGTGTACTCGACTGACGTGACCCGCGCTGGCGGTTTAAGTCATCAAATCATAAGAGACATTCCCGTTTGGATGCATCCCCGAGGAAAGTTTCCCATGTTGGAAGACTTGCTGCTCGACAACCGAGGACTCTGTCACTCTGCCCCACTACTGTTGTGTACAACAAAAGCCTAGAGATCCGGGCAACTGAATTTGTTTGGTTGTTTGGTTTTCGTTCCGCATTCCCATGTCTTGGGTGATTGCAAGTACTTCCTCTCCCATATGTCCAGTTAATTAAAAAAAATTGGGGTAATTTTAGGGCCCACTTCGACATTAGAGAGCCCTGTTGTAACTGGAGGATTTGTGAAAATATACATTCATACACAATCTCTACTGTATTTATTTTCACTTAATGTCGATTGAAGTGGCATGACTGACAGTAAGTGATCGCTCAGCTTGGGGCAGTCAGAGGAGGAGAGGAAAGTGGACTTAGAGTGAAATATAACTAACACGGTCATTTCATTTCAGTTGGACTGATTGAGTTAGTGAGGATATACACCGCATTATAACATAATACCAATAAAATATATTTCAGGCCGCTGCGCTTTGTTTTCCTGAACCTTTTCCCTTTCCTTTTGCTTCATTTACTTCCCATTTCACTAAAGACGAAAAGCTTTTTATAACTCTTCTTATCAGGGATTGGATCGAGGTAGGCTGCCACCGAGAACCCCGTCACAGAGGATAGCCAAATAATCCTCGTCTAGACCGACTCTGAAAAATTCATTTCCACAATCGCCAGTGAAATAACAAGCGAACGTCTGCGTCGCTGTGCCCGAATCAAAAAAAGAAAGAAAGAAAAAGAAAAAGAAAAGCAAACATTTCTGTTGGACGCGCTCGCGCACGCGCGCTCCCGGCTTCTCCGGCGCGCGCACGAAGTCGTCCGTCCTTTTTCTCGAGCTGACGGTTTTTTTTTGAAAGCAGGATGTCAAAAAATTAATTTCCCTTCACTTTTGTTAACCGCGTTTTGACTTCTGGTGATGAATTGGCTTTCATCTTACATATTACAGTGATGAATTGGCTTTCATCTTACATATTACAGGCTTGTGAAAAACGTTTGTCGGATTTGTCTACTCTACATAGAGGCTCGGTCTTAATGTCTTGTAGACATAACACTGTCAAAACCCTTGATTTAAAAAGTCTTCCCCGGCTATACATAGCTTGATATTTCTGGGTAGCGATAATACATTATTGAAGATGAAAGGGAAAGCTAAAGGTAGGTCATGTTAATGTATGTGAGATACTATACGAGGTTGGTTTTTCCCAAAAGAAACTAAAAACATTCTGGCAGCAGTCTACCCATTCATAGTCTCCCCGCTCTGTTCTCATGGTTTTTTTTTAATGTTTCTGAATATTTGACCTTGTCCTAATGAACTTTTAAATCTCAAGTTTGACTGGAGTTGATCTTAACTCTGCTCTAACAGGGTTAAAATGTTAAAATATAACAGAACAGTATTTGGTGAACTCATACTACAGTATGAGTATTTCAAACCAAGACTAATTATTTTCATTGTAGTTTTCAGTTTTTATTTTTTTGTTTTTGTTTGTTGTTTTTTTGCATTTTGATGATATTTGGAAGGCTAGTAGTCACAGTATATTTGACTAAATTAATGGCCTAAAACATTCAGAATGCTTGATTGGACCATTAGAGGTCCTTATTTTCTTTTACATTCAAAAAGCCAAAAAATAAATAAATTAAGCATTCTTGGAAACTGAACAGCTAAACTGTAATGTTTTCTCACTTTGTTTCATTACTTTCACTCGTGTCAAAATGTTGTGTTAGAAAACCTTTGATGGACGGAAAGCGGTGCCTCTGGACCTGCCAGACGGATTTGGGCACCTCGTTCTAAATCGATGTGATTTCTACACAGAGATGGTTTTCAGGTTGTGTACACAACGCTCATTACGTCCTTGGAAACGCTCAGCCAAAACGTAATGAGTTGAACACACAACAACGCACAATAGCATCTTGACAGAAAGTCAAACGAGGGGAAAAGGGGAGGGAACAGAGAGCATATAGAACGGGGTGGGAGACTTTGAAAGAGAGAAAACGAGAGCGGGAGAGACCAGTGGGTCCTGGCAGGAGAAGGGCTGTTTTTAAGCGATGGCAGTCAGCCTCTATGGCTGAGCGGCGCCCTGGAATCAACAGCATTCAGGCATACAAACGGTGATGAGGCAGGCAGAGCCCCGGCCCGGACCACCCACCTCATAGGGGACCCTTGTTCCAGCCAGACTATTAGGGCTGTTGGTCGATTCCCCATTTCAGAGTCAGGCCTAAGCCGCTTTTCTGTTCGCCAACGCTCTGAGATTTTAAAAAGGGATGTCTGTTTCTCTGGCTTTTTCTGTCTCTCTCGCACTTGATCATTCGGCCTCCTCTTTGTATCAGTATCAAGTTTCTCCCTCTCTCTTTGCCTCTCTCTCTCTCTGACGACATTGCAATCGAGAGAACACCTAGACGTCGGCCACCGGGTCAAAGGTCATGGAAGTCAACTGTGAGTTCAGACTGAGTCATGACCCACAGAGCCTTAACACTAGAAAGGTCAAACGCCAACGCCCACCGGTGTTTAATCTTAACGTTTAAATTTCTCAAACGTCAAACGTCCTGCCCCTCCGTGACTTTTCCTAAATATTGGGGCTTTAAAGACCTGCGTTTTTACAATTTAAATAAATCACCCTGGAAAGTGATTACAGACAGTTTTCGCAGTCATTCCCCAAAAGAACTGAAATGTATGTAAATGTGTAAATGTCTCCTCTCCTCCTCCAGCGCGCAAGTCAACACATGAATGGCCGCTGCATTCTTTCTCTATTGATAAGTAATTACCACCAATCCTCTACCGAAACCTATTTCTCACATGTAATCACCCAAGTATTTGATTTGAAAACAAACCACTGACTGTAAATGTAAGGGAAGGAGGTCACCTATAATCTACGACATACGCGCCAGGAGGGTGACAGGGCAGTGAGTCAGGGCAACGCCTCCCGGAGGCCCTGCTGGAGTGAATTATGGGCCGCGGTCTCAGAGAGGCGGCTCACATTCACCCTTCACTGTCAGTCGCCGATAAGGAGGCGTAAGTGTGTTCCCTGGCTCGGGCCCCCGAGGCGGCTTCGCCATTACACCGGGGAGGTGCTGATGTGCGGAGTAACAGCCCCTCTGCTATTGTCCATTAAAGTGGTCTTGAAATGGATCCAGGCCCGAGCGGGAGGAGAAGCATCCCAGAATGCAGACCCAGACTCCCCAACACACACACACACACACACACACAGATCAGAGATAAGCAGGGATCTGACAGAGCTCTAGCAGTAAGTGTTTTATACAGTCCAGGCCCACCGTTTCGCTGCTCTCTCAGCGTCTCTCACCACTGCAGCTGTGCCGCTGTTTAGAAAAGATCAAGACCCCCGCCTTTCGTGATAGAACATACTCTGAATGGGAAATGTCAGAAAAGTGGTAAACATTTTGTAGTAATCTGTAACAACGATAGCGGGGAGTATCATCTTATGATGATACTTATTATCCTGTTCTTGGCTTTCAAGCATCGGCGATTTGGCAGCTTTACCTCGATAACGTATAGAATGTGTGCGTCGAGGATCTGCGCTGATGGATTTCAGGCCTTTTTGCTCGTGATATTTTCCGTGAAAAACATGCGTGCGCAGTGTGGATCATTCCTTAACATAAACACTTGTCCTTTTCAATGATAAACAGTCCCTCCGCTCTGAGAGGTGCTCTCTGTTACATCCTTTAGCTTGTACAGCCTATCAATTATGTCCTAGACGGCCCAAAGCAGACTAATCTTTAACGGCTGATTGTAATTCACCACTCAAAGCGTCAACGTGGATGCGCCCCTTCGCGCAGCAACGGTCGCATTCACGGGGCGCGCTTAACGCGATTCAGGCAGCGGGGGGGCGAGGGGGACGTCAGGTAGCGTCGTTAGCGAAGTCACGGCCAGTCTGGACGAACCTAAGCTATGCCAAACACAGCACCTTAAACCTTTATGCCTTCGCTGTCAAGTGGCAGTTAGGGAAGCATAAAGTTCTGTTTATGTGGCTCTCAGCAAACGGTCATTATGTAAAACCAGAGGCAAAATTTAGTAGTTCTAAAAGCAGTCTCAAGTGTTATTGCACCTTGTGGAATGTCCCCTTATTGTAAATCTACCTTGTCACCTCTAAAATCCAGGGTAATATATAGTGTATTTTTTTGTAACATTTTAATCCTTTTCCGTTTTCAAACCGTGAAATGTTTGACTTTTGTTTTGACTTGAGATTGAAAGGCACTGGCAAATGTCTATTTAAGAAGCATAAATATAACACCAAGGTCACAAATAAACACGGGGAGTAAAAAATGTTTGCTGTTCGATGACTACATTCAAGATAATGTCATTGGCTCTAGTAATGGCTCTGTCATTGGCTCTTGTAATGGCTCTATAGTTAAGGTTGACCTCCACTTTTTTTAGGTTGACCCCTAGTTGGTGGGCTCTGTGTGAAGGCCAACCAAACCTTCCAGCTGCCGAGCAGCCAAGCTACAGGCCTGAAGCCTGCGTTTCTCTAAATTCCTCTCCGTGAGTAGAATTGAACGTCTATCACACAAAATTAGCGCTTGTTCACTCAAATCATTGGGTCTCTGATTTTTGTCGGTTTCTTTTGACAAGAAAATTAGATATATTTCAGTACCACCTATTGAAATTCATTTGTTCCAGTTTCAGGTTAACAGAGACCGGTTAGGCTATATTCCGTCTTCAGGTCAAACGTCAGAGAAAATCAGTCTTTGGCATAGGAACCTCAAATCTCCGTACCTCAAGAGAGAGGAGCGAGCGCCACGACCTTTGCATACACATCAGGCACTCATATATATTTCACCATCCCCATCCCATTCCCAACTGACACAAACGCCTCTCTATTTGCATTTCAATACTGCCAATGAATGAGACTATTTGCTTTCCCTGCCTGCTATATGTCCTATTGGTATTCGCTGTCTGGAAAAGTACAGCAGTTATGTATAGTGGAGGTTAGGAACCATCCAAATAACCCGACACCCACATCAACCTTTTTTTTTTACTGCTTCCCGAATGGTGTTTTTTCATGTTTGGGCGTGTTTGTATAATCTTGTTTCTCCTTGGTACTTTCCGTTTATGACCCCCAACCAGATCCAGCCATGAGTCAGCTACATTCCCTGGGAGACAAGCCATGAGGCAAGCGTTGATCTTAAGTTTCTGTTGGCCCTCTGTCACTTCAGTACCTTTCCCTCTCAAGGTGACTTACAGAGTGCGAAGCGTGTCACAGTCTACGTACAGCGCGCAAGCTAGTTTTAGCAGATTAGCGGGCCGCAGCAGGGCCGCTATCCGCGCAGGAGAAACACTAATGTATGACATACATCTAGGCTGGGGTCCACAAACCAATGATCACGAATCCTGAGGTTTAAATTGAAGTGTTAAACCGTGGCCTGAAATGGGATTTTTAAAAACTTGGGTTAGGCTGTTTCCCTAACTAACCTAAGAGCACTGATATTTTACATTTCTACGTGGACTGAAAACGATTTTCAAACAGTTATATCCTCTGGTTCATTATCAGCGAGGGTAATCCATCATTGCTTTGGTTGTGTGGATTCCAGACCCTCTGTTTTGTTTCCAATTTCTTGGGCCGTACCATTGGAGGTTTTGTGGAAAGTGACACTTATATCAGCCTGATGTAGTTCACAGTTAAGGGAAGTTATATTATATCTGAAATTGAGCCCGAAAACTGTTACATTTCTCTTTAATATCGATGCCAAGAGAGGATATTACATTGAAAAGCTAATTCCTCTTGGCAGACGCTTGCTAATGGCTGAGAGCTGGCTGCTACAATTGCAGGAAAAAAAAGGTTCCATCTCTGTTTTACTGTCTGTCATGTCTTAGGTTGACTGAAATGTTGAAATCCATTCTTTATATATGCAATAATGCAATTAATTTCCCTTGCAAGTTTTTTTTCCCCTGCGATAAACTCATTCACTGTGCTAACGAGTTTCGCAAACACTACGTCCAAAACAAATGTATTTTTCTCTAGTTTGTCCTTTTGTCCTTCCTTTTTGTTATGGTATTTTGCTTTGCCAAGCAATTCCTTGTCTGGCTGATCTGTTTTGTGTAAACCCATGAGCTCTCTGCTGACTATGTCCTTTCTGTGGACTTTTCCTTGGATAAAACCTGATTTGAATTCACTCCAAAAGTAAAATTCTTAAGATAGGACGTTAATCAATTTTTCATTATTTGACTACTATATGGAGTAACTTGTTGGTGATACACCAACACATTACTCCCCTGTGTGAAACCAACACAAGGCATTGAAGCAGCATCAAAGGCTGTGTGTGTGCATATGTGTGTGTGTGTGTGTGTGTGTGGCACAGCTGCTTACTGTATGCGCACGTGTCTGTGCAACTCGGTCTGTGCGGTTGTGCGTTAACCTCGTGGGCTCCCGAGGCCTACCTTATACGAGTCAAGCAGTCAGGGTTCAAGCCCTCCCTGAGGAATACACGTTAACTTTGACTGTGCTGTCAAGGGGATATCAGCGGACATTAGGCCTAACGCGATAATGGGAACAATCTGTACCTTCAGAGGGACGGAAAAACCAATAGCTTTCTCTCGAGCGTCTTTGACTCGCGGCAAAATATTTTCCTTCACGGACCAATAAGTACGGTGTAGCCTGGCTTGCGAGGTCTCCGGAGTGTGAGCGGTGCGCTTCATTCCACAGATAGAGACGAGGGAACGTGAGACGGTTGCTGTGCGGGCCGGGGACATCAGCGCATGGGATGCTGTGTAGTGTTTCAAAGTGACCGGGCACGACGGCCGATGCGTTCCTGAAAAATAACCCATTAAAATGAGTCTGCGAGCCAAATTAAATCCTAGAAAAGCCCTTCGAGGAGACTTTGAAACTTCTGAGTGATGGGTCTTGACAGTATGTGTTTCAATACACGCATTGAAATACAGCAGGGCACTTCAAATGTGAAATACAAACTTGTCCCAATGGTAAGTGCAGGTTGACATGAACTATCCAACCCCACCCTACGTTCTTCCTGGTCTTGTAATCCGTATAGTTTTTGAGATAAGGATGAAAGAGTTCTTTCATGATAAAGCCCTATTGAATATCTGTGCATCTCTGTCCCCTCCCTCTCTAAGCTAACTGCCTACATCTGGTTCCACCTATATTCACTAAACTCATTCTTCACTTGGGTGGCTCAGAAAACAATGGAAACAAATTTTTGTGTTTGCATAATATTTTAGAGAGGAAGTTCAGAGTCCTTTCAATAATCCACAACATGGAGATGAAGATAAGAAGCGCTTTGAAATTTGTGACGGAGGAAATGTTACGGGGATTACAGAACGTGGTATCTTGAACAAGGTGTATGGTACCCATTAAGTCTGCTGTCCTGTAGGGCTTGAATATGAATGTGTCCTTGAAATTAATTGGATACTGACAGGGCTTGTTCCACTGCATGGATTTTAAACTTTGGAGTTCTTTTTTTTTTTGAGTGTGTTCATCAGCAGTTTGCATCATCCAACCTCATCCAACCACAAACGTCTCATATACATCTTGTGCTATTTACTCTTGGAATTCTACTCTTGGAATTGACATCGTTGACACATTAATTTCATTTCAATAACGCTGGCTGAACCCAATAAGTTCGGGGACAGGATTCCAAACTAGAGTACAATGGGTGGGGAAGCAAGCAGGCTCCTCAGAACAATGGTATTTCATAATATATGCGTGACTGGCACAGGGCTGTCCATGCAGGCTGTGCTTGGTCTGACAGTCGTCAGACCATAACATGATTATATTTGCATAATGGATGCTAACATGGCAAATTCTTGTCATCTCTCTTCCTTGTGTACATGTTCCTTATGTTCCTTATTAACAGCACCATTTGCAAATGTCCATTTCATTTCTGTTTTGGGCAGATTGAGAACTACATCAAGGAGAGCATGAAGACAGAGATGGCTCAGCTGCAGCAGAGCGCTGTCCACAACCACACAGCGGCCATGTTGGAAATGGGCACAAACCTCCTCTCTCAGACCGCTGAACAGACGCGCAAGCTGACTGATGTTGAGACACAGGTAACGCGCACGCACGCACGCACACACGCACACACACACACTAGATCCCTCTCATGCACCATTTACCCAGGTATTTATGTTCAACTACAAAAAGGCTACAGAGAACTGGCCAAAGACAATATGGGTGCAATATAAATACCTCTCTTAAAGTCTCTTTTATAGGAGTTTGAGGAGGATGGAAGTAAAGTTAGTGGAGGGTAATTTATGCTGACACACTAAAAAGAGACCTGTTTGCTACACTAAAATAACAGCTTAATATCTTCATAGCTTTCAAAAGACAGCTTAATATCTTCTAAGTATTATCATGCGTCATGATAAAAACACTAGTGAAAACACTATCTATGAGAGCCTTATTTTGGATTAAATCATTTATATTTACCCCTGACTTGCAGTGTGTCTTGCTTTAGCACAGTAAGCCTTTAAGAAATATACTCACAGTAAGCCTTAGAAAGCCCTGAGTATATTAACTATTTCTGCTTTGGGAAAGGCTTTCAATCAGATGCGTATGACGTTACACACAATTCTCAAAGCCATGTGCGGTATGTATGGTGGCAGATCTGCCCTAACCGTGAAAAACGGGCCTAATAACTATATTATCTGTGTATTTTGTGACTGTATATCTTCCTTGGCTACAGGTTCTGAATCAGACATCCAGGCTTGAGATCCAGCTGCTCGAGAACTCTCTCTCTACCAACAAGCTGGAGAAGGAGCTAATGGTCCAGACCAATGAGATCAGCAAGCTACATGACAAGAACGGGTAAACAGACAACACTGCATGCAAACAAAGCAGCGCGACCTAGCTACCATGAACACCGCCACAAATCGGATGATGTTTGACGAGGGGAAGTATTAATAAACAAAACGTTGCACTTTCCAATACTCCCATACATTTTTTGGTGAAGAGTTGGCCTGTGCATTTTTTTTTTTCCGGAATTGGTAAACAAAATCGCAAGCTAGCTGCAATCTCTGATTGATTTACAAATAGTTTAGCGTTTTCCACGAAACAGTTATATTTAAAATAACATAAAATAAAGGACATCATATTCTCCATTATGTGAAACAGTTTTCAGCCAATGAGGCCATGTTTTCCTTGCTGGGCTGTTGCACTTGAAAAGTTGTTGCAAAACAGGCAGCTAAAATGTGGCTTTTGGATAGATTCTCATGTCTGCTAATCTTCTTCATTAGAGTGTTTGGTCCAATGGGATTGCTGATGATGTGTTTGAAAGGGCTTGGTCCCCGTTGCTCACTGCAGAGCAATACAGCCACAGAGACCTCTTGCAATCACTGACCATAAGTGAACACTTTGAAAAGTGTAACCAAGGCAACCACTAACCAAGGCAAATTACTGTGAAAACTTACTTGGCAATAAACCTGATTCTGAAAAGACAGTCTCTAGTGATCTTGACTTTGAAGTTATTCTCAAGGCTTATGGATATAGTTTACTAAGGGCAATTTCCCTACACTTGAGCAATTAAGAAATCATTTCTATCCCGTTTTGTATGTTGTGTTTTCCTTTTAGCTCAACCAATCCCATGAGCAGATGTCATGTCTGTATTTTCAGATATTACACTGTACAAATGTAAAGTATGGATACTGTGAGGGCTTACTTTTGATCTTAGATGAATCTGCAAAGTTTATGATTAAGCATAATGTTTATTTTGTGTGAGGAACACATAGCAACCAAGCTTACTGACATAAACCTTTGTATTTCTTTACGATTTATTGACTTAGTTTTCTATGTTTGTGTTTCCATATCACTCACTGACATACAAACAGTTTTACAAGTGAAAGAAGCATATTACCACAGTTTAAATGTAATCACCGACATTATCTACCACAAAATAATAACAGAAAAGTAATGTCAAAGCCGGGGGAACTTGATTCAATCTTTTTCATCCACTGTCTTCTATTCATTATGGACACATAAACCAACGTTTACATTATCATACATCAAAACAATATTCGATCCAGTTAAATCACATGAAAACAAAGGAGTCTGGAGCCTCACCCAGGCAATCCAAGGGATTCAAAGGCCTAGATAAATAATAACCATTGCTCAATCATATCATCACCATCCTCAATATCCAACATTCTCCTTGAACTTGTCCTTTTCCTCAGCCTGCTGGAGCAGAAGATGTTGGAGATGGAGATGCGCCACCGTGATGAGCTGGAGATGCTGAGGCAGGAGAAGGGAAGCCTCCAGACCCTGGTGGGGCGTCAGAGTGGGGTGATCAGGGAGCTGGAAGCACAGCTCAGCCGGGCCACAGGGAATAGCACCGCCCTGCAAAGACAGCAGCAGGAGATGATGGACACTGTCCACAACCTGCTCAACCTCTGCTCCAAAGACGGAGGTGGGTTAGCTACAGTACATCGCCTCAGCTCTCAATGTTCTCAACCGTTGCTCCCAACAGGGAGGTAGGTTAGCTTAACCTGGCACGCCGGATGGTTTGTTACACGGAGCCATCTGAGAACTCGGAAGTTGGAAACTGTTTGGAAAAGGGCAGGCACTTTTAAAAAATACTTGGCAGGTGACTGGATGAACCATCTGTCTATCACCGTCTATCACAGGCTGGCCGTCACTCCTAAACCACGCCCGTAGCTGCTAGTAGTTCCTCATAGGACGCTGATTGGTCCGAACCACTGCGGTTCAGCCACAATCGCATAACTTGAAGCCTGACAAAATGGATTCTCGCGTGATCCAGCTGCCTCGCAAGGTAAAGGTTAGCTAGAATCTAACATAAATCTCTAAATAAAAGGGTGGTTTGGAACTTATTTGGGATTGTGATGATGCCAATTCTATAAATCTTACCACATACTGGGAGACACAAGGACGCTCTTGGCCTTAATTTCTGCTTCAGTGAGAATCCATAAATACTTCTTCTATGACATGGTTCCTATTATAACCCAGTGTGGTGTTCTTCTTGGAGAGGCGTGGTCCCTCTCGTAACACAGTATGGTGCTTTTTGTTATAGTAATGGTGTATCACGCCTAAACCTATAAAGTCTGGGCTTACTGCTTGACTGAAATGTCAAACAGCCACCATTTCTGAGTAATATTCTGTCTATTCCTCTGTGTCTCCGCCGCCTCTTAGTCTTACGTTTGACCCAGGCAGCAATGCGACCCTCTGGGTCAGTCAAACGCAGTTGAACTCATTACACCCATCTCAGGAGTTTAAACCCCCTAACGCCCCAAAACCCACTTGATCCCGACACATTGCCCTCAAATCCCATTGGTCACAGGAGATTTCACATGAATGTCTGTGTTGGGGATTGGTTACGTTATTTGAGGAACCTCGGCCACCTCATTTCCAATCGCAGGCTTCCTGCCGCGACGCCTCCAGACCCCACACGGCTTCCTGTTGGTTCCCCATCAGACAGGAAATGACAAGGGGCGTGAATGTATATGGTAGACGTGAGCGGAAAGCTGTTGCACATGATTAACACATGATTTGTATTAATCACGCTGTTCCCTTTCATAGGTTTAATGTTCCGTGCAATAAAGGTCACGGGCGGTCTCTTTCAGTCTGCAGTTTGTTTTGAGAACAGACAGTATTTTTAAGAGCGTGTTGCATTTAATAGCCAGAGGTCTTTTGAGTCCATTTTGGCAGGAGCGGCTCATATCTATCTTTTCCACATTTGACATTAAACTGATTCGCCACTTTAGGCCTGCGATTTATTGGATTTGAAGTCTGTTGCGTTTGATTTGTTTCACTGCATATAACGCTTCTAGGCCCATCACCTAGCGTTCGTTCTGTCAGCATATCAGACGTCTTATCTCCCCTGTTATCGTCCCCTCATTCCGAGTTTTCATTGGGGT
>OMKK01035847.1:19570-31981 GCA_900302305.1 Polymixia japonica | reverse complement strand
GCGTTGGCCTGAGCTGAAAGGCAGGTCAGGAGGGAACGTCTCATCAAGGGTGAGATCAATTCAGAGAGGAGAGCGAGAGACGGAGAACTATAATGGACCCCAGTCACTTTCTCTTCCTCCCACACAGCAGGACATGTCTCAGGCCAGAGGAATGCCCATATTTACTTTTTCCCCCTTCCCACTCCTAATCACCACACGCACTCGGCACAAACACAGACTTCTCCTTGCCTTCGCCTCTGCGAGCCCCCCTCCGCCTCCTTACTTCCCAACTCGTCAATCATTAACGGACCATTCCAGAATATTGTGTCAGAGCCGTAATGACATCCTTGGTTTATGATGTTCCCGGCTCCAAGCCGTTTCTCTTGCCGCTGTCAGAAGTGCTTTGCCTGTGACGAGGAGCCTCTCTGATCAGGAATACGCTTCGCAATTGTTTAAATGATACGAGCGGGCGTGCGTCCTGCTGTGCGAGCGTTCGTACGTACGAATTTAATGTGTGTGACGTGGTTGGAAAAGGTGTGTGTGTGTGTGCCCGTTTCAGCTGGTACCAATTTACCCTTTTTAGACAGGTATGGGTATTCGTGCATGACATCAAGCCAACAGCATACTCTCATATAAAACCTGCATAATATACTTTAATATACTATGTAACATTTGACTGTTTCATTTTCAGTTTATGAATAGACCAAAAAGACCTATGCAGCGTGGAAACAGTCCAGCTGGTGAAAAGACATAATCACAACATTTCTATTATCATATACCATTTACTTTCTCTCTGCGGTGACATAACGCGGATTAATCATCATTGACAAAATAATTCATTGGAAAATCCCTTATCCATTCCGAAAAAAATCTCCCTCTCCGGAGATTTCATCTTTCCGGGAAACAAGGAAAGATAAAGAGGGATGATTTTTTTTATCCCCTAATTTACAAAAGGGATTCTCTGTGGTATTTGAGCGCTGATTATACAGGCCTTGAGTTTCTCTTCCTCTGCCGCAGGGCTTCGGGACCGTCTCTGCAGAGCACTGGCTGGGGAACGAGTACGTGTACCTGATGACCAGCCAGAGGCAGTACGCCCTCCGAGTGGAGCTGACCGACTGGGACGGCCACCAGGCCTTCTCCCTGTACGACCGCTTCCACATCGGCAGTGAGAAGCACAACTACAGGTACGCCCCTTCGCCTCGACAACCGCTACTAGTAGCGGTAGACTGGGCATTAGGCAGAGATGTGGAAACGCTCTTTTTTCGAGCGAAGGATCGTTTTTCGTGTAGAGAACTCACGCAACAGTGAAATAAAGTTGAAACCTTTCTGCGGTAAGTCATCACAACCAGATCTATTTTTGCATAATTCCTTAAGGGTTGGAACTATAGTCGACCGCATTGTTGAAACACACGTTCACATCGCATTAAGACTGAAAGGACGAATACTGTAAATGAGTTAATCTACAAAAGACTGAATAAACTCTTTGGTCCTCCTTTTCTGGGATGACTTTTGCGTCAGCCGTCAGCTTTTTTTGGGGCCTCTGCTGTTGATAGTTTGATCAATTGCTTCAATTGAGGTCTTTTTCCTTCGACCTTAAAACTATTCCCTCATTGGCAGTAAGATGCAACAAAGATTTGACTTGACTAATGTGAAAGGAAGAGCATGTTAACAAAAAGGCTGGAGTATAAATAGTTTAAATTTTCAGTCAGATATCTAACAAGCGCAGCCAATGCGGGTTTTCAGGGTACCGCAGTCATGTTGCTTCTGTTACGTAAAACTGCGGCAAGCTTTTTCTCATTAGCAATTCCTTCCATCTTATATTTATCCCTCGTCATGATTTTCTTTCGTCTTCTTTCCCCTGACTGACAATTTGTCCTTGTCCGTGGACTCTGCAAAGTTTTCTGTTTTCTTTTGAGGGGGGTTAACGCTTGCAGGCCTCAAACTATGGCAGATGCTTGGAGTTCTCAGATGTGGAAAACTACTGGAATTCCAGAGAGTTCCAAGCAATCACTGGCTTCAGCGAGGAGATGAAACTGACAACTCCAATTTTGCCATGGAGTCCCAGTCGCTATTGATAAGACGTCCCTTTAGTTTCAACATGTCCTCTTTTCAACTTTGACGGATTGGTTTTCTGTTTATTTTTTAAACAGAAAAATGCCTCAATTTATACACTGCTGGAAGGGAAGACTGAAAAAAAGCTTTTACTCCAATGGTCCCATCCTTCCCAAGCAGGTTTTTGGTATAGATGTTGATGTCCGGTGGTTCCCATAGCGGGGAGCTCTTAGGCCTATTGTCATATCGAATTGTCGTCAGCGACGCGATGACAGGGTTTTACTTTAAAAGGTTTTCCGTTTTAAAGACTTTAGTACCTGGTGTGGGCTCCGTGGTTTCCTCTGTGGACCGGAGAAGTGGATTTCACGGCTAAAACGATATCGGAAGAGATGAAGCGGTCTGTTTTGAATTTTATGTTGAGGACCCAGTGTAACGCAATCCCCTGTTACCTTTTTGTCTTTGATTGTTCCTCTGGTTACGCTTCTTATGACATTTACAGACTTCAGCTCGCAGACTTTTTAGTTATTTATCCTACTACTACCATCTACTGTGTCTAAAAGAAAGCCGTTCATCCAAACTTAAAGCGCACTTTGTTTGACCTAGATGTGACGGCCTGTCTCGCACTCCCTTTCTCTTTTTATCTCTCGTCTTTCTGTCTCATTTTCTCGCTCAAATCTCAAACACGCGAGCGTACGCAGTCGCATTCGGCACACATTCTCTTTCGATTCGCGCTTCTCTCCGTCCGTCTCTCACACAGATTCTACCATCCCCGCATACTTCTGACCTCCTGCCCTTTTGTTATGGCTATTTTCTGTATCGGGTAAACAGTAGTTGTTTTTGTCCTGTGGGGGCGAGGGCCACGCTGGCTCTTTTGCCATGTTTTGGACGAAGGCTTGGACTGTTTAGGAGTCTTATCGGCGTGGTGATCTCTATAAATAGAATTGTTCTCGCAAAAAAAGTTGTGGTATGATAATCACACATTGCTTCTCAGAAACACTAGCCAAGACAAACCAGGAGGCCAGGCCTCAAACAACCCCAGGGGAGAGGCCTGCCATGTCCTCTGTTCTCTCTGCTTTGGCACGTCTCTGCATTTAAATGTCAAATATTCTGTGGTACTGAAACACAGGAGATGCCAGCAAACGATAAGGTCGTTTGTCATTCGGTTACTTTTGAGCCATTTCCTGCCATTGGCTCTGGTTTATGGGAATGCAGTCTTCATCGGCAAGTGTTAGACAAACGTTTAGAAAGATCTGATACGGTAAGAAGCACTGTTGCGCACTCGCAGTCCCTTTCTCTGTTTGGCTGTCTCTCTCTCTGTCATTAGCCAACAGACGTAGCCAACAGACTTACAAGGACCTGTTGGAAACCACAGAGGATAATTTAATAGTCTTAAGTCCAACGACGCACAGGCCTCACCATTTGTCATAAACAACATCGAGCATCGCCAGCCAGGAAATGTTAGCCTTTCGCTCTCATTGTTTTCATCTAAATTTTACAGCGAGAGGGAAACTACTCAGCGTTGAGAGAGAGCAGGGATTGCAGTTATCGTCCAGTGAAATGTCGGATTCTAATCCGTTAGAAATTAAATTGCGCGCGTGGAATAAATGTCGTATTTGTTACCGCCGCGTCCTACCGACACATCTTGATTCAATATTCAGTAAATACAGGCTAATGAATCCACCATATCAGTACATAATTCATCATCTTATGCTATTTATATTGTATTCGAAATGAAGCCAAGAGCACAATAAGGTGGCGTTGCAGTGTGCCCAGACATACCAGCTGGTTGAGCTTACCGTTCAGACCGCGACAGTGGAAACACAGAGGGAACTGTGCTGGTGCCGTCTGTGTGATGTCACTTCCTGCCAGTGATGTGGTGGTAGTTGAGGGGAAGGCTGAAGGGCAGAGGCCATACTGTGTTCCTACCTTCCTATATTTCAGTTGTAATGATCCCCAAGACTGCATTATTGTCTCCTGGATTTAAGGTCGTTTTTAAGTGAACTGGTCCTGTCCACAGTTTGTCCCCATTAAACAAATTCAGTAAACTGGTTTTAGTTTGAGTCCAACACAAAACAAAAATCACTTAAAGGCACTATGTGTAGATTATAGCGGCCTCTAGAGTTTGCTACAAGGCTTCTAGGAAACTGATCTGAACCGCAATTCATTCTCCCATGGCCATTACACTATACAATCACCAGAAATGTTATTATTATCTGTTAAAAGCATAAAACTACATAAAGTACCTTTAAAAATAGTTTTTAATGATACTTTTGTCCCCCCCCACACGCTTTATCTACCCTGCACCGGTATTACAGGACTTTCCAAATCATTTCTCTTGCGAGTGGAGCGGCAGTGCAGCAGCATTGAGGCCGCAACCAAGTAAAAGTGCAATTTCTACAACTGCTATGCTTGTACAGTGTAAGCCTGCACCAACAACGTGTTTAATGTCAAATGTACAAATCCCCTTGGCATTACTTGGAGAGGTATGTTTGGGTCAACCTTCTCAACCAGAACTACAAGGTTCTCACTGAACCACAACCACATCACTTAGTGAAAATGACCGTTTGTGTTTTCTCTCCATTGTGACTTAGGTTACCATAATTACAGAGGTTACTATCTTTATAAACAATATCAAATTGTACCCCACCATTGTAGCCAAGTGGGCTGCTTTGCTTTGCTTTAGTTACAAAACAAGCAAAATAAAATATAATTTCATGACCTACAAATAACATTGTAGTGATTGCCATCGGATCAACACATTTACTTAATTGGCCTAATTTATCAAGGGTTCTTTGTAGCAGAATGACAAGGCAAAAATGATAAAATTCTTTTGTTGAATGTAAATAGAGAGAGAAAAGTGCAGACCTGAATGACAGACGGAAAACGAGAGGAGAAAGAGCTAAAGAGCCAATTAGCGAAAATAGAGACAGAACGAGAGTTAGAAAGTTAAATAGTGGAGAGGCGAAGGGGAAACGAAATTACAGAATGAAGAAAATTGCGTGTTACACCGGCCGTATCATGTTTTATTTCCATAGTGCAGCTCAGAATTGTGTAGCTCGCCATTCGAATTACACTGTAGAAAAAACAAGTTTAGTCACACATCTGTTTATATACCACCGTATAGATTCTGATGTCTATAATTCCCAGGAATGAAAAAAAAAAATGTCTCAACGGGTTTCAGCTGAAATTATAATTGTTTCAAATGATTAATACGGTCATAATGTCAGGTTGGCCGGTCTCCTGTGGATTACTTACTGTGACTGGCCTCAAGACCCACTAATTCCACCAGCTCATGTAGAAGGGATCTTTTTCACAATAGATGTGTGTAATCAAGTTTTAATAGTGGACCTTAGAGGGTCAGAGCAGGGTAAGATATATTTTCTGTATAATTGCTCCCCTAAAATAATAATATATATAGTTGTTTAAAGGGCCTGTCAGAACTAAAGCATTAGTGTTGTTGCAATATGGGATAACAGAACCTGTTTTCTGTTCCCAGATAGAGAGTGAGATATAGATATATATAGTGCTAGATCAGGCATGTAAAAGGAAGCGACAGAGTGTGTGTGTGTGTGTGTGTGCGTGCGTGTGTGCTTAGTTTGTATTTCATTTTTGTGTCCACATCCATTGTTTCTCGTGCAAAGTTGCTCTCTATGTGCAACCGTCTGTGTGTGTGTGTGCGTGCGAGTGTGTGCATGCGCACATGCTCCTCGATCGTTCATGCGGGCTGCGTGTGTGACAGGCTCGAGGGAGGTCGGGGGGGTGAGTATTTCCTGGTGTCGTTTTGGCATGAGATAGCACCGCGTCCATGTTATTCCCCACCGCCGGGGTCAAGTAGCCAGTCATCAGTCAGGGGTCAGGTCTGGTCACGTGACGCAGCCCACAGAAGAGCTGTGAACAATTTCAACTGACCTTTTCGATGTGGCTGTGTTCTCCCAAAGGAAAAAAAAAAATCACGCAGATATATAGCGATCTATTGGACGAAAGTGTTTTTCTATCTACAAGGCACTGGTCAAATAGTGTTTACAAATAGAACTAAGAGTTTGTTTAAACCCACACTGATGGGATGGCTTTATCACATCAGCACGATGCAGATACTGTCCGGTACGCTGTCAGACACAGACAAATGGACTAAATTGATTTTCAAATATGTTCCAGTGATTGGTCAAAGTGCCTGCCACTCAAAAAGTATATGCAAATACTATTTTATCCCAGACCCCCCCATTAAATAAGCTATTATAAGATATTCTTGCTTAAGAATCTTTGCTCAAAATCTTCCCACGACCTTCAATGTCTGTATAGCTTTCTTTTTCTTTTCTTTTTTTTGCTGGGGTAAGAGCTGCTTCGGCACCGAATAGAGCCATCATTTCAAAAGCAGAAGTATGTCAGGCAGAAGCATGCACAGACTTGTGGGGGTGTCAAATATATGCACAGACACAAGTTGAGGTTTACAGCGAAACATATTTCCGACGTACCGTATAGCCAAAGCCTCCCAGCTGGACGTCTCCTCCTCCAGATAGCTAAGTTCCTAAAATCCATGGATATCTTTCCGTGGTAATGGCCAGATCTCCGTGTGGAATCAGAATGGATCTCCTTTAGATGTTTTTTGATGTAAGGGATTTAGGGAAGAGCTTGGCAGAGAGTGGGCTCCTAGGAGGTCGTGACCCCTCTTCTTGTCCTAGGCTCACACGGAGACGGGCTCAGATACCTCCAGTTCAGTCTACCCTACACCCTCCCTGTTTATGAAGGCTTTAGGTGTACTCGAATTCTGATTACCGGAAAGATGATGTAACAAAGCCAGTAGGTCAAATAGGAGGATCGCTGCCAGTGATTGTATAGCCGAGAACAATGCGTTGTGAGTCTGTATTTTGTAACTGTAATTTGATGTTTGAGTGAGAGGTTTCGTTGTTTTTTTGGGATATTGCATTATCCTTTGGATAGGCCTTAAGCTTAATAAAAAAGAGAGATATAGAGAGTCTTAAAGGAGATAAATGCGTCATTCCTTGTTTATAGTAACTTTGGTCACATACCTTGGCCAATGATTACACTGCAGATTCGTGTGAGAGAGCAATAAAGACAGAATATGAGACCGAGTGAGCTTACTTTAAGAGAGAGAGAGAGAGAGTGAGTCCATCTGTTGCCTGCCAATACATCCTACAGTTGGCCCTACACCGTATGTCTGTGTGTCTATACTACGTAAGTGTATGTCTGTCTCCATGGAGCTATATGACATCCAGTGGCTAGAGAGCACACTGAGCGGGCCTCAGCCAACCAGACACCACTGTGGACCGCACTAGGAAGTGATCCACAGGGCAGGGTGATTAACCTCTGCTATCGGCCAATCAGACACCGGTTCAGCAGGCTAACGACTACCAGGTGCGCTAAAGCACGCACTGGACCCTCAGCCGGCTCGCCTGTCGCCTCAGCGTACCGCGATGAAAGGAAACAAGTGGGCTAACGCTCAGCAGTGTCAGTCAGAAGATGGGAAATAGCACATTTAACGGAAAGCGCTTCAACCCCTGTCATTTAAAAAAAACAGTAGAAAAGAGTGTACGACTTACAGCTTCGACAAAGACTTCGAACGCATCGTATTGATAATTCACGCCATACTGATTAATTTTTGGACCTTGTTTGAGTATCATGTTCCTCACAAGCATGACTTGATCTTGTACAGGGTAATTCACTGTCCGGCGCAGACACACATTGTTTTAGGACTCGAGCCAAACATCTCCGTTGGAATTCGTTCATAAAGTTACTGTACAACAGCAATATCCCTCTCCCTGTCAAACTAACACTGGCTGTTGTGAAATGAGACATGGCAGATGAAAGAATGACTGCAAACGGAGGACATATTAGATCTATAGGGGCCCCGCTCCGACCCAAGATTGCTTAGCTGTAGTCAGACACATTTCACCTGCGTGGAGGGGGCCCCGTTTAGGATTTTCTTCATCCTTTAGTGTTTGGGGAGGAACGCCTGACTGCAGCTCCGGTCCCTGATGTATGAAGCTCCCTCTGGCACGCTTGACTTACGGCACTGTGAGGCTTTACTGACGGACAGTGTTATTTAGCTAAAGGGGAAGTGTCTGTTCCTGCTCAGTCACTAGCATGACTGGCAAGGGTTCGAATTAAAGGCGGGATTTATGTTTTTTATTTTTATTTTTTCATATTTAACCCTTGATTTTTCTCTTATAATGTAAAACAAGTCTATAAATATATATTTTAAAAAAATAGACCGAACATGTCACGTTAGCAACACGTTGCTGCGTGCCTAGCGTAGAAATAGTGTAGAAAGCACTCGCACGTCTCACAAAAAACATATCATGATCGCCTTGGTCTAGACTGGACGTCAGTAACTCGGTGACTCAGCATGTATTCGATTGAAACTACGGATGTGGTGGGTAATTCAAGTATGAGTAAATATTTGTCCAAATTTATTCTTAATGAAGTCATTTTACAACGTAGAAGGAATAACGTTGTCTTACAGCAGTGCAGAGAGTACCCAAAGATAGTTGAGCGGACCGGTCGGCCTTCTTGTGGGCGACACGCGAACCCAGCTGAGATGAAACCCCACCTGACCTTTCTCTCCTGCGGTTCCTCTTTCTGCTTCCTGTCTAAATGAAGAATGAACACTACATAGGTTCTAAATTATACACACTGCATAAATATTCTTTCTCTAAGACCGGTGCTGTGTAATGTGTTATCATCTATGATCATCTAGCCAATACTTTTTCTTTACGGAGCTATCTTGAGAAAACTTAATCATTGTCGACCTATGTTTAGTTGGAAGGGGTCACGCACTAACACATCGCAGTCATCCTCACCTGACCCTGCCTGGAGTCGTTTCCCACAAACACAGTATGGCGTAATACCCCAGGGTGCAGGCTCATTAGGGCCGAAATCGAATCTGTAACCGAGTTGTAATAATGACGCCCGCCGTCGATACTGTTACCATTTTGATTTGAGTCTGAATAACAACACCGGCATTGAAGGAGAACAAACAAGCCAGCGTCCCCATCGGATATTAGGGAAATGAGTTGGCGGGACACCAAGCTCCCTTCCCCAGAGGTGTGAAAGCGCCCAAATCGTTCCCACTGCAGTTTAACATTTTGGTTATTAACGAGCCTTGGCCAATCTCGTTTGCTAGGTTATTTTAACGGAGCCAATCAGAACGACCCCAGGTGCCTGTTAAGTTTCCCGAGGCGGCCCAGCAGATGTATGGCCCCTCCGAATGAAATACGGCTTTTTCGGCGACACGGATTACTAGACGCCGTCTCTCTCTCTGTCTAGGTCTCGCTCTCTTTCTCCTCATTCGCTCTCACCCTCTCTCTACCGAGACATAGTAAGCAGAACAACATCAACACAGGAAAAGCGTTTCTTCCTCTCGAGGTTATTTACTACTGAGGTTACATCTTCAGATTATTCTACTTATCACTTAAGAGCATAATGGACCCTGACAAGAAAGAATTCAGATGTCAATTGAGGTTGGGGAGCATTGGTCTGGTAAAATATACAACGCAGCCAGTAAACACAGCCGCAGAATATCTAAAGCGATCCGTCAAAGTGTCACGCTGAAAATCCCTCTTGATGATGTGTCCTGGCGAAGCCGCAGCGCAAGAGACAGTGTCAGGTCTTTTGCAAACGGATTGGAAATGCGCAGTAAAGTCTGTTTTGCATCAGGGCAGTAGCAGACCTCATACTCGACGTCGCCTGTTTTATTCCTCCGAATCGGGAACTATCTGATCCGCAAGTCGCACTACCAGTAAGTGAGGCGGCGGTTTGGTATGTGAGCTCACTCTCAGAGCTGCGCAGTATCTACAAAGCGAAGACATCTGTTGCCTGACATGGTATGATACTTCAGCATGCGTCACGGATGAGGTATTGCGTATACACATAGACACATATGCTCACTCATACACACACACACACACTTAACCTCCATCCTACAGTCATGTGTCCTTATCCAAACTTGCCATGCCCAACTGTCATTTTGTGTTCCTATGGCGATTGATTAGACCTGTGGCTCTTGACGCCTTACATTTTAGTCTTACAGTTATTGGTTTAGTGGCTTCAGTGAATTCCCCGCTGTGACCTGTAGTCACACTTTTTACACAACCGTCATTTACACAGCTGTCTAAATACAGGAGTCTTACCCCTTTAAATGACTTTCTCGCTTGAGGAATCTACCACGGTCTCTTCCTTTAAAGGAATCCACCCCGAAAACCCTCTCGGCTACGAGGATCATGACATGTACACAAACTCGCACAGGCATGGCTTGACATCTTCTGAAATACACAATATCTCCTTTTTTTTTTTCCCCCCCCGCACTTTCTCATTGGGAAAACTCAAACAGAGAGCGAGGACCTCTCCCCGCCCTCGCGCTCCTTTGTCCATCCCCCGTTGATGAGAATGGAACTCAGGAAATGATTTTCGTTCGAGAACGAACCGCGTTTCATTGCGGAGACCTCACTGGCGTCGGTCCTCCAATACTTGTTCCTTGGCTCGGCAAGCTCTTCTTCGGGGAGGAAGTGAGAATGAGAGAGCGTGAGAGAGAAGGAGAGAGAGGACAAGCTTGCAATATAGCAGGTTAGCGGCGGGCGGGCCCCAGAGTGCAGTCTTACTCTTAACGCGGCTTAACGATGGAAGTTAGTGCGGGATGTCGATGCAGGATGTGATGGATCCACAGCGGGCCAGTTCTCACCCTCCCTTAGAGTGATTTGACCGCAAGACACACCCTGGAGTGTGTGGATACACATTGGTTTTGAATTTCTGAGACTTTAGTTCACTGGGTATTGAGTGTATAAAGCACACAGATCTAGTCTGACAGCAAGCGCTCATTATCAATCTGGTAGATCTGCACTCTTAGAGTTTGCAGAACTGGGCGTCACAATGTGAAAAAAAACCCAGCAGATTTGACGTCATTAATCTATTTTGCTCTAAAACTCGGTGGTTAGTTACTAGGTGATTATTTTTCAGCGTTTCATTAGATAGCAGTGTTAATGTTAACTTGATCATAGCTTCGCTTCATTTACTCTACATTAGACACGTCTGTCTGCAGCCAGCATACTGTACGAGAATAATACAACCCGATCGCACGTTTAATGTGAATCACATAGACATGTTAATTTACTGTTATTACTAATAATGTACTTTTCTCCTGTGCACAACCTATGAATCCCACTCATGTCGTCCTGAGCCCCCCCTCCATGCTCTACCAAGCAGCCACAATCTGTGTCTCTCACCACTACAGCTGCAGCTCAGTGATTTAAACCTTCCACATGTTCAGCCCTGAGGGGGCTAACATATTGTGTACACTGTACAGTACATGTTGTATGTTAAGTGTGTGTGTCTCCAGCTTCCTCAGATGCTTTCTCAAGCCCTAATAAAGAGACTTCTAGCTCCCTGAAGTCTGATGTACAGTATTCTTCTATTCGTACAGTATTGGTACAGTATTTGTACAGTATCCTTTTATTGGTACAGTATTTGTACAGTATCCTTGTATTGGTACAGTATTGTTGTATTGGTACAGTATTGATACAGTATTGGTACAGTATTGTATTGGTATAGTATTATTGTGTTGGTATAGTATTGTATTTGTACAGTATTGGCACAGTATTGTATTTGTACAGTATTGGTATAGTATTCTTTTATTGGTACAGTATTGTATTTGTACAGTATTTGTACAGTATTGTATTGGTATAGTATTATTGTGTTGGTATAGTATTGTATTTGTACAGTATTGGCACAGTATTGTATTTGTACAGTATTGGTATAGTATTCTTTTATTGGTACAGTATTGTATTTGTACAGTATTTGTACAGTATTGTATTGGTATAGTATTATTGTGTTGGTATAGTATTGTATTTGTACAGTATTGGCACAGTATGGTATTTGTACAGTATTGGTATAGTATTCTTTTATTGGTACAGTATTGTATTTGTACAGTATTGTGGTATTGGTACAGTATTGTTGTATTGGTACAGTATTGTTGGGCAGAATGCAACAGTGTACTACTGCTATAGTGGGTTCATAGCACAGGTTCAATAAAGCAAGCTTCTTTGTAATAGCCTGGCAGTAAGGAATGTGACATGACAGAGGAAGGACAGGAAGTAGGTATGGAGCATAAAGACAAGGAGAAACATTGTGTATTTGGAGACTACAGGCCCACTGGGAGCATGCATAGCCTATCCAGCTGTGGATGGATATGAGCTTATAACAGCTTGGACAGAGTTGGTAGCTGAATTCTATTTACTTTTCTGTATTACTGTTAATGGCCGGTACTTGATGACTTAGTCGTTAAATACAGCTGGGAATGGACGGTACCATGGTGGAAATTGCTGTATTTTTACTCGGCAGGTGGAAACGTGCATTCCATTCTATAGACAC
>OMKK01035847.1:6533-19103 GCA_900302305.1 Polymixia japonica | reverse complement strand
CCTCTCCCCCACCTCCTCCTCCTCCTCCTCTGTCTCAGGCTGTTCCTGAAGAGCCACAGTGGGACCGCGGGCAGACAGAGCAGTCTGGTGATCCACGGAGCAGACTTCAGCACCAAGGACATGGACAACGACAACTGCATGTGCAAGTGCGCCCTCATGCTCACCGGGGGTAAGCGCAGCCAGACGGACGCAAAGTCACGACGATAACGACAAATACATGTCAGAGCGGGGAGCCTTCGCGCCGCCTCGCTCCGAGAGAGCGTCCGTTATTTGCGCGTTTGCCCGCCCACTCGGCACCGCTGAAACGCCCGACGGCGATCGGCTTGAAGTCTGGCCAATTCTCTGATTGGCTGCACGGCCAAGCCCGCAATGCTCACCGCCCAATCATTAGTTAAGGTCCTCATGAGAACGGCCCGTTCGGTCGTTAGCGCTGCAACGGGCTGACATGACCAATTACGGACCTGGCTCCGTCAATTAGACGATATTCTGAATCCACTCCCAGTTGCGGGGCACCGTGGTTGGAAACGGGCACTCTATAAACGTCCCTGGGCCAGGCACCAAGTGTCAGAGAGATTTAAAACGACTCTAATGCTCCTGCTGTGTAAGTGGAGCCCGATGACCCTGGCTGTCACTGTATGGCAGCCGTACCGCTCCTGGTACTAATCAAGCATCTCTGAATACAAAGGCAGACGTAAGGTCAGCTTTACCTCTCACGCAATCGCGAACGCGACGGGTTAAAGAAAGCAGGCATCTGATCGCGGATCACCGATCCTTCTCTGAAAGACTTGATGAATGCGAACGCTGCTTGGTTCGGAGCCCAGCTCACAGAGGCACAACAATCATGCCCAAGTCCTGCTCGTTAAGACCGGCAACCGTCCCACCCGAGTCCGGCGCTGGCTAAGTATAGCACACGGAGTATTGATTTATCTTAATGCGTTTACAAGAACAGGGTGACATCAAGTGATGTCAGTGTTTTGAAAAACAGGAAGAGAACGACGCTTTCCTTCTGCAGCGAGGCGCGCAGTCGGAGCACGTGGCGTCAAGGACGCGGAGGCTTGCCGTGTTTATATAGCGGTGTTCGCATAAATGGTAACCGCGGAGAAGGAGACACGCACGTTGCTTTATGCATTCACCCAGCGGTAGAACCTAAGAAGTGAGACAGTGACGGTCGGGCGGGGGCCCCTCCGTCTTGTAGTCAGACCACAGCGGCTCTGGCCCTCGGTTTTTCCAAGGCAACGCATCCCGACTGTTTTTACAAGACAGTTAAACTCGCTGTCCTGGAAACAGAGAGGATACTGGTCATAAAACCCAGTGGGACGCTGCAATGTTAGTTATACGTGTGTGTGTGTGTGTGTGTGTGTGTGTAGAAGAGGATGTGTGAATGTTAGCGCTCGCTCGCGTGCGTATGTGTGTGTGTGTGTGTGTGCGTGCGCGCTGCCTTGTGTTCTTGTGCTCTGGAACATTTCCACAGGTAAAGCACGGCAGTAACACTGTCAGGGTTAGGAGTTTGATTCCAACGCTCTCTCTGCAAAAGCTCCCGCTGAGCTGCACGTTGTGTTATGTCGTCGAGCTGCGGGGGCGCACGTACGCACGCGCGCATGTTTGGCGACGAGGCAACCGATTTCAAACTTCCACCTTGACATACTCCGAAGGCAAGGACAGAACATTGGTGCTGACTGCTGGGAGTCCATTAAAATGTCACTGGTCACCGTGGTATTTAGGTCTGAGAGCAGCGGAGAGGCAGAGTCACCACCATCTGTCACTGTGTGATTGACACATACCATGCCTGCCACTGGCGCAATCTCTTATTTGTGTGTGTGTGTGTGCGCGTGTGTGTGCGTGCGTGCAGATGTTTGTGTACTAGCGGACTAAAGAGACTTCAGAGCGCTTAATGTAGATCCCTGTTCAGGAAGTGAATTTTGTCACCTTTGGTATGAAATAATTGTCCTTTGTCACTGCTGTATATGGCTCCATTGAAGTCCGTGCACATCTGCCCTCTTTCTAAATAAGGTCAATGGAAACTAGGAAATTTGTCACCTTGGGAACAAAATAATAGTCCCCCCCCCGTGACATTCACTACTCTGTCCCATTTAAGTCCATGCACATCTACCACGCCTTTAAATAGTGCGAGGTGCTTAAAGTGGTCAGCAACAGGTACTGGCAGCATCAATGAACATGATGACAGTAACACATTGAGCAGATAGCTTTGAACGGGTTTATGACCCGCCACCGTGGCTCCCAGGGAGAGCTCATGGGACACTTTCAACCTTTACCAGTAGTAAAGGGGACATTTTGACAACCTATGAGGGAGTCGTCACGTTCCGTCACCTGGCGCCTTTACCAGTGTCGAGACAAAACAGCGAAACTAAACCAGGTGTATTTCTGGTTTGTTGTTGATAAAACAGTTGTTGATATCCTTTACGCGTCACGTATAAATAAGGGGTTTGCTCTAAAAGTGGGCTACGTTGTCTTAATGTTAAAAAGATGACCAAAAACCTCTTGTCTTTTCTCTTCTTCGTTCTGCTCAGGTTGGTGGTTTGATGCCTGTGGGCCGTCCAACCTCAACGGCATGTACTTCACCCAGGGACAACACGTGGGGAAGCTGAATGGTATCAAGTGGCACTACTTCAAGGGTCCCAGTTACTCACTACGAGCTACCGCCATGATGATCCGACCCCTGGACTTCTCCTAGACCTTTGAACCCTATAAACTCTTTCACCTCGATAAGGCTACGGTATCTACAGTAGTACTTTGAAGGGGCGTCTCTTCCTTTATCCTGTCGTTTCATCTCGTTTCCGCTGAGTGATCTGATGAAAACTTTAGTCCACCTGGTTGATAACCAGAGCCACCGCTAAAGTTACGGTTTTAATATGCTGCTGTTGCCTAGTAACCTTTCACCCTGGCTGACTGGACTTTGAAGAGATATTTTGGGGATGAAGAAAATGGATCCTGGAACAAATGATTGATCTGAACTGGTTTCTGAACCAAACTAAAATAACAAAACTTTATTTAAAGACGTTTGGAATCAAGTCCGTTGTCACACGGCCGAACTGACCGCTTCAAGCGCTCCATAATGTCAGAGAGAAGAAGCCAATGTTATATATATCTTTGGCATAAACTCAAGCTTCCGTTTTTCCATTTCCACCTGGACTTGTGTATACTGTTGGTATGGAGCAACAGAAGCCTTCTGTCACATGGTTGCTCTCCAGGCTCTTTGAAACTCTTTGAAGTTCACACATCTGCAATGTTCAAAAGGAATGGGAGAATGGTAGATAGGGTTTTTTGTAATAAAATGTTGCTTACTAAAAGCAGACATTAACGTATAATGTGTATTATATATTGTTTTTCTATTATTATTATTATTGATGTTATCCCTACTGTACACAGTATTCAAAGTGAGTGTATCTAACTGTCTTTTGTATATATTTGTTTGCATACTATGTGAAAAGACCCTCATGCTCAGACCCTCATAAGGCTGAAGTTCTATATGCTCAGTTGTAAGACTGAAGTTATATATGCTCAGTTATAAGGCTGAAGTTATATATGCTCAGTTGTAAGGCTGAAGTTCTATATGCTCAGTTGTAAGGCTGAAGTTCTATATGCTCAGTTGTAAGGCTGAAGTTCTATATGCTCAGTTGTAAGGCTGAAGTTCTATATGCTCAGTTGTAAGGCTGAAGTTCTATATGCTCAGTTGTAAGGCTGAAGTTCTATATGCTCAGTTGTAAGGCTGAGGGTTTTGAGGGTCAGTTGAGGTATTTGCTGGCACTTCCACACTTGCCAGAGTGTGCATATTCTTTTCAAAGTTCAAGATGCCACGTTATTATTGGATTAGGTCCTGGACTGGGATTTACAGTATCTGCATTTGTTACTGGCTGACAAACGACTAATACCTGCCAAGGTTCAAATTGGCTGTGATCATCTTACCTCTTTTGAATATGAAAAATGAGAACATGAATACAGATGTGTACAATCATTGCTATCACATCTATGCATATAAGAGAAATAGAGAATGGTGTGGTTTTAGCACCAGCTGTAATTAATTAGAATTTTCAAAAGTGGGAGAAAAAAATAATCTGTTTTACGTAGCAGTGTTCACCTACAACAACGTGAATATCTAACATCTCTCTTTTAAGTTGGTACTCCACATATACAAAGTTTTGAAGGAAAGGATGTTTTTTTCACACTACGGAGCTCATTATGGAACTTTTTATAGAGAAATTCACAGATTATTGCAACACTGACCAAAACGCAGCCGAACGACGTGGTCCCTGAAAATTTCATTGTGTAGACAACCACATCACACAGCCTCAAAACCCAGCCTGTGTCTGTCTTTCATCAACGCAGCTAAAAGAAAAAAGAAGAAAAAACAACATAGACGAAGCATTAAAAAAATGATTCCTCCTAGTGATCCATTTTACATGCATTGCATAACTTCCAACTTATAACAACAACAGAATGTAGTACGGAGGATTTGCTGAAGGTACGTGTAGCACAAAGATAAATAGTATCTGGAACTTGTAAAACTGCAAAATGACATGTTTATTAGCATACTAAAAATGGTATAATTTAATGTGTGTATATGTAAAACAGCTTTCCCGAAGAAAGCTATTCATTTCCTGTTTTTATTCCTCCAGAACCACAACGGTGTTTTGAATTTAAGCATTAAAACATAGAAGTAAGGATAATAACCCTGGAGAAATGTGCCTTTGATAACTCTTGCTTTTACCTCATTAAATTGTAGATTTGCCGATTTATTTAAGCATCTTTTTTGTAACGTGGTCATTGTTGTGTTGTTAGATTAAATAAAAAAAAGAGCATGTCATGCACTAATGTTTTCAATCTGGGTACAGTCTGGGTTTTTATTTTGGTTGAGTCAAGATTCCACAAACTGGCCCTTCTTACATATTTTTTCTATGCAGATATACTTAACTCAAAATTCCCCTTTGTGGTATTTTTAAAGATGCTCTGCATGATTTTGGTCAGGTCAGTATTTTTAAACCTCTCATTTTGGTCCTGGGTGGTGAAAGTATAGTTCTTATATATAAAATATATTAACTGAATCCAAGTTTTACCTCATTCTGCAACAGAATCACCTATTTACTGCGAGTTTTCGGTTGGTTTCAGTTTCGGTTTAGTCACCGTTTTCCCTGAGCTGTCGGCTTGATTGACAGCCTTCACCTGAATGTTCATTGGCGCACTGGGGTTGCAGGGCGGGCCCAGATTAGTATGTTGACACGCGCGCGCACACACACACACACGCACACACACTGACACACGCCGACACATCCGAGACGAGACGGGGACCCGCTACGCTGCTCCACAGCGCCATTTTGCTACTAGAGGCTGAAATTGTACGAGAATTCCACGAGCCTCTTTAACATCAAGTCAAATACGCCAACGCAAACGAAGCTCACAGGCAGAGAAAGGAGACGCGGGATAAATGAAGGTACATGTAAACTATCTCTCCCTCTTTCAGGACCAGATGGTGTAAAGATTAGGCTCCCTCTTTTTTTGCCCGGGCAGCTCAGCTTCTATTGTCTTGGGCGGTGACACGCTTGCTTGCTTGCTGGCTAACGGCAATGACAGATTGCTTAAGTGTCAAACGATGCTGTCTGGTCCCTCTGTGTCTCTCCATAGTTGACATTCCTGGGCCTAATCTGAGGTTAAACAAATCGCTGCAGCCTGCAAACCACCGCTTATCCTTCAGCGCGTGCGTTGACCCGGCACCCTGGGTGGAATGTGCTCCACACGGCCGTCTGGAGCGGCCGGAGAGCGAAGGGGTCCGCGCACTTGTACACAACGAAGAGGGTTTTGCCGGGGTCAGTTATTAACTGTGGCAAACTTCACGCCTCCGCCGGTCTCGGTTCTGTGTCCTTTCTGGGTGTATGGGCAAGAGGAATGAAAAACCTCTTCCACAAAGAGGGGAGTTTAGTCTGCTCTTAGTTAGGTCCTTGGAAGAGAAAAGGAGAACAATCATGCCTTCCAAAGGAATGATGGAGGCCAGACCCTAACATCACATGCATGTTCAGGATGTTAGGTGAACTGAAGTCTGACTTCCAACTGCCAGCCAAGCCCCCAAATATGCAAACTTGTACGCACACACACACACACACACATCGCTTACACACACACACACAACACCAACGCTACCACCGCAAACTTTGTGCTTCCACGGCCAGTTGGCTGCGCTGAAGACGGATCATTTCCTGTTTGCTGAGGGCAGGTTAAGGGGCGGACAGTGAGGGGCGATGGGACTCCCAGTGGGAGGTGGGGCTTAGGGCCGCAGGCGGTGCTGTAACCCGGCCAAATCAGATACAACAGAATACAGTACCTGCAGCGTGAATGCCCGGGGGTTATCTTGTACACCCCTCCCCCCATGAGACCACCTACTCACAAAGAGAATATGAAAAACGCACAGAAGGTTTACAAAAAAGGAAGTGGAAGGCCGTGCTTGTGAAGACAAGCACGTCTCCTATAAGCCGGCGCTTGTTAACTTCGGAGAGGCCAAACTTCCTGCTCACTTAACGATTTAGCCGCGAAATGTGATTACGTCCTTAAAAGCAGAAAACAAAAGTGTTACGGATACAAAGAATGAGCGATTGAAGAGACACGCACCGGGATAAACCACAAGTATGGTGGCTTGCGCCTGAGAATGCTGGATCTGCCGGTTAGCGCCGGAGGGTCTCCGGGTTCTTCGCTGGTTCTTCGTCCACCTGTCGCTGTAGAGAATAGTCAGAGGATCCTCGCAGCCACCAGATCCCTCCAGCAAACACCTGAGTCCGGAAAAACAAGGAGAGGGACGACGATATTTGTTCCTTCTCAATGTGTTCTTGTCTGTTTTCCTGTGTCCTCGCGTGACGTGTTTGACCCAATATCTACTGGCCAAAGTATGGTTCCAAAACAACAGAATGCAAAGACAGAGTATGGATAAAAGATCCTCAACGTTCATTTGGTAATACCAACATTACCACATTTGGCTGATGAGAAGATATGGAAAGTTCCAAGACTCATAGTGTGAACAATACATCCTGGCCCAAAACTATTATATAAAATTACCAAAGTACTTCTTATCTCAATAGCTTCTAATCATTCAGAGTTCATTTTCCCTCTGCTCTTATTAAGGTAACTAACCACACATAAACAACAATATAATCTATGTAGACCCCGCAGCCTTTTAATGGTTGAAACTGCTGGGAAAATGAACACCTGTTATTCATTAGCGATCGCGCGACCACAAGCAGGCAGAGCATTTCCATGCTTGTGTTTTTAATGAAGTTTGTTCTTTACAAGGAAACTTGGGAAGTACGTCTTTGTATTGAGAAACTGTTATTACCGGACTGGAGGAGAGGAATCAGAATAAGAAGCACATCGGGGAATACAAGAGAATATCAGTAACAATAGTTTTGATTCCACGCTGTAGCCAACATTACAGACTAAATAAACGACTTACACTTCAAACATATTCCTGTTGGACTGAACAGCTTAGTCTCTTTAGGATTGCACATAATAAACTGTCAATAACATGATATGTTTTGTTATGTTTTGGATCTGTTTTGTTACGTAATGTAATGAGGGGCTTCTGACACAAACATCTAGAGGCAGTTGCGATGTCGAAGCCTTATCTTATTTTGCCAATGCACTCTAATTTGATCACATCAGTAGATTAAATTGTGTTAACCAACAGCAGCTGTTTACCACTAGAAATGAAACAGGGCTGGAATGCTCATATGTAAAATGGTAACAATAGTAAAAATAGATCCTATCAACATCGCAGAATGAAAAAAGAACAAGCTTTGCTTGAGGGCAGGATTTGACCAGAATATAAAATGCACTATGTGCTGACACATGACAGTTTCTGGGATTAGTCCCTTCCCTAAAAACAGAAAAACATGGAACAAAAAGCATTGCTACATCTGAATCTAATAGTTACTCTAAAATCTTAGGCTAAACACGATGGTGCTGTTATGAATATGCTATCAATATCTTGTTACCCCTTGATCAAAAACGTAATATGGGATCTGATTTAGGATAGTAGATTAGATTGGTAGTAGATTTTTTAAATCTTCAAACATTGTGAATGTATATGGCACCTTTAAATATTTACTGTCTATCCTAATATCAGGAGTTTTGTAAATCAATCTGGAAAACAAATACCAGCCATTTTTTTGTGGGAGGATCCCTATTTCCTTTTTGAATTAACAACTCATTAATGTTTCGATGGTGCTGCGTATTCGACAAGACTGAAAAGTCAGCTTTCACAACTGGCACATAATCAACCAGTGATTTTGAAAAGCTAATACAAGACAGAGTGAGGTTCAAAAGTTACTGGGGACTGAACTCATAAATAAATCACACGCAAGTCAACCTGAAATCGTAACATCAAGTATTGACATTAATGCATGCAATTCCAAGTCATTGGGTTATTCACTGCGGTACGCTCTGAAATCCAAAACCGACCGTAGGTCTCTGTAGAACTGTTAAAATTAGGTGTTAGGTCATGCACTGTATTCTGTTAATGGCTCTTTCTTAGAAAATAAAAGAAACATTGTTTTTCTCCAAATTTGCGGAACCATTTTTCTTTTTAAATCTGAGCGTTTATCCATATCAAGTTCATGCATTTTGGAGATTTCCAAATGTAACCTATTGGATCTGGACCATGAGTGAAACATACCTTCTTCTCAACAAATAAGCAATATTAAAAAAAAAAAAAGATAGGCCTACTATTGCAATACACTATACGCCAAAGTATGCAAGTGAATAGATCTCTCTAGACGACCAAAGGTTAATTATTCTCTGAACTAACTTGGCCCACCTTGTTGGTTGTCAGCGTAATAGATATTCTTTCAAACCACCGGGAGAAACCCCCACGAGTGCACCGCACTAGCAGTTATATCGCAACCCTGGATTGTACGGGGCCGGTTTTGAGTAAAAACTCCTGTCATTTAGCAAAACAAATGGAAACGAATAAAAGCATGAACGTGAGTTGAAGCAAGGGACCCCCTCATCTACAAAAACTCAATAGGAGCTCCTTGTGACAGATGGTTTGTGATGGTGAAAATGACAGCTGGTTTAGAGAGAGTGTGTGAAGCAAGGAAGACTGTAGGCCCAGGCAGTAGCCATTCAGTCTGAAAACATAAAGCCCTCTTAGATAGATGAATTACCAAGCAGCTTAAAAGCTTCAGCAGTTAATTTCATGTCTCTTTCCTATGCTAGCGAAGGCCGAAGCAGACCCCAGGGAGCCCAGAAAGACCCTAAATCATGTTTGGGAAACGCTGCAAAGTTAAAGCAGAGGCTCTCGGTTTTGTTGGTTTAATTCTTACGATGTCGTCTTCCGCGTAAACAAGCGTCTGGCTTTCTTTACATGGCGAAGTCACGTTACCGAAAACAACGGAGAAATGTGAACGAGAGCAAACGTGACGCGTTGGATAGAAACGAACAGAAAATGGAAGGACGGATGAGAACGGGCCTGTTTCGTGTTTCAGGTTTTTTCAGCGCTGCGTGTTGGTAATATTTTACACACATCATTATGACGAGTGAGAAGTGTGCAGCTAATTAGAAATGCCCACAGATGCTGCCATGGTCCCAGAGAATGAAGTGCGATTGCTTACTTACGCGGCAAGCCAAAAGTAACACTTTTTTTATAGGATCTCTGGGAACGAGACCGTGAGTTATATTCCAGAATGCTACAGCGTATCTATTTTTGAAAATAGAATCATTCCCTTCAAGAAGTTCATCATTCAATATCTCTAAAATACAGAGGATCAACTCTCCAAAGGATCATTTCAGAATTCCGTAATTTGTCCTACTTTTGCATGTTCGATCATATTGTCGGAGTAAATGTCACTTTTTTATTAGCGATGACCTAATTTTGTAATAAAACTCTGAAAGTTCTGAACAAAACAAATGATGTCATATGAATGTTTTGTATGAACGCAGACAAACACAAATTAACTGGAGGATTGTGCAGGTGCGGATAGGCCACAAAAACTGAAAAATAGGGGAAATGTGAACATTTTATCTCTTTGATTTAGCCTTGCAATCTACACAAAACCATAATAATAATAATAATAATAATAATAAACGAGAAAGATAAATAAAGATAAATAATACATAAAAAAGAAATCTAGGAAAGATAATGGTGCTGTAGCTGCTTTTGGTTATCTAGCCATCCAGTGTAGCTTTAGCATGTTGAAGTATTAGACTAACAAGGACCCTACAGTTCATCAGACATACACTGGAAAATAAATATTCTTCAAAACAACATTAAATGCGGTTGATTTGCCTTCATGGACTCGACCAACCTCGTGGACCTTGGACTGGCCGTAGTGTAACTTTTGTTATGTTGTGGTCCATCCCCCGCCGTTTCCAAGATAACTACTTGCATGGTGCAACACTTATGACCGTCCCTGCAGCCTACTCTTGACTGTCAACAGTTCATGTAGGGAGGAAACGTTCACATTCATCGTCATCCTCATATATTTAAAATATTTCTGAAAAACGATATAATTAGAAACACTCCACTCTCCCAAAAAGCACATTTTTTCATTTTCTTTGGCTTTCATCCTCCCCAGCATGCAGAAATCTGTCACAAACTTGTCCTATAAATCCAAATTACAGAGCCTTAGCTCTCCTTCATACTCTAATGAGCTCATCTGGCCTCCCTTTCATTCGTCCCTGCAGGGGTCAGACTATCAGCTTCGTGGACGGCCTCCACTGACCCACGTCTGTAGCTAAAGCTAATTTACTGTCCCTCCATCCTTGTTTATGAGGGCCAAATGGCATAGACAAACACAATCAATAACGTATAGGAGGAAGTATTAGCGGGTTACAAAGCATTTTGTTTCAATGGATTTGCTGACATGGTTTACTTTTGCTGGGCCAGAACAGATTTGTGCGGCTGGCTTCTTTGCTAGGGGTCACCATTGTGGAGAGGCAAGAATCCTATGCAGTTGTGTGGAAAAATATCAGTGGATTAACTTATCATGTATTTTGTCGAGTTTTCTCTTTCAGACGATTTCTCAACAGCATTATGTTTGACAGTTGTGGATGTTGTTGTTGACTGGGTTGGAAATAGAACAAAATCCATCAAATTCTGGTGACTAGCAGTAAAAAAACATCCTCTTAATCCTGGTTGCAGCTGTTATATACAGTACTTACTATAGTTTTACCGCATACGGGCCCTGCAAATAAACTGAACTGCAGAGATTGCATCTAGTCTTGACAGCATGGACGGTACGATGATTGTAAATCAGCTTCCAGCATAACAAATCCGATTGTTTTCAGGGACTCAAAGCGCATCGCAAATCAGCGCCGGTTAATGCCGCATTCACAGAGAAAGAACTTGAGGGGGGTCATCACGAAGCCAGCGGCGCGCAATCGATGTGGATCGCCAAACCAAACAACCCTGAAACTATAGCTGAAGATCCAGATGAACAAAAGACAAACAAAACGTGGACTTTACAGACACAGGTGTACTCACTCCAGTTATTGTGGCTTTCTCCTCAGTTGGCTTTCTCTGTGGTGGACCACCCAGTCCAAGTGGCCCAGAAGACCAGAATGACCTTTCATATTGCAAATGTACTGTGTTTATACATCTGATTTCACTGTGATGGAATCAGGCTATACAGTATATTGCTGGATGGAAACCAGTGTACAGTTTTAAGTGGATACTGATATTTGTGATATAGGGTACATTCTTGACTTAATAGTAGTTAAAATACTTTTTTACCGTTAGCAGGAGAACAGGTTGTATACTATTAGTGTCACAGATCAAATATAGGCCAAGGAGACGCCATTGGACTGTTGAAAAAACGGTTCTAATGCTGACCTTGTGGCGACCTCTACTGGTGGATTGACACCCTCGCAGTTAACGTCAATTCCAATGTTGCCGTGTAGCTGCCACAAAAAACAGCTTCATTTGCGTCACATTTCCCTTAATCTGGATACTGGACTTTTTAATTTAATTTAAAACTGTTTAACTTGATGGGGCAAGCCACTGAATGAAAACACGGTTCAATAATGTAATTCATTTTTGGTAATTGATCGCACCGTTCAAATTTAAAGTGTTACACAACACATACATCTAGATGTGCATGGTCCCTCGCTTCTCAATGTATTATTTTTCCATACATTTTAAGAACGCAAGATCAGTAATGAAAGCATCTTCATCAGTTTCCGGTTCCAAAACTGGTTCATGAGAAGGCAGTGAACATGTTCGCCATGGGGAGGAGCACTAACCTTCTTCTGAAACCCGCGTCACACTTTACATCACCGACTTGACTCGCTCAGTGACACACTCCCACTCTGCGTGACAGACTGCTAACAACTGTCACTCCCAGTCTCTGTGTGTGTGTGTGTGTGTGTGTGTGCGTGCGTGCGTGCATGTCTGTGTGTGTGTGTGCATGTTTGTGTGCATGCGTGCGTGCGTGTGTGTGTGGGTGTGTGTGTGTCTGCGTGCGAGCGTGTGCTAAATTCTATTTATATACAAAACCCCTCTGCAAACACAGACATATCAAAATTCAACACATAAAAATAATCCCTACATTGAGATTAATCGCAGCTCTTAAACCA
>OMKK01035846.1:32448-45013 GCA_900302305.1 Polymixia japonica | reverse complement strand
GGGGGGAGAGGGAGAGACGTGGGCCGGATAAGACACAGACAGGAGCATTAGGGAGATAATGCTGTCTTGTGTTTGTGTTACTATGTGCTGTAAAACCATGGTGTGCGTGAGATACAGTGTAGGTCAGTCAGACTAGAAAGATATTCAGATATACTGTATATTAGACATTGATAAAGTAGCGAGCAAATAGGTATTCAAAAAACAAAAACCAGAACGCGAGCACATTCCAAGAGACACGCGCAATCTAATTTGTAGATGAAGCACAAATTGCAGCTTTCAATGAGGAAATTCTAATTAATAGAGCCTAGCTTTGCATCACATGTGTTTTAATATGCCAACTGGGACAACCAGTGAGGTGAGGGTGTCTGGAGTTTGTAGCTTCTATTCTAGTCATGATTGAAAACAGAGATGCACTGAGGTCCAGTTTTGGACCTGTGGTATGTGTTTCTCTGTCCATAGGTGTATCCCTGTACACGAGAAGCTGCATATCATGTACTGTACAACATGTATGGCTTATTAAGCTCTGCGATCCAAAACACATTCGGATCTGCTTGTCATTAAGCAGACAAAAAAAATGAAAAAAACCATGCCATAAAAAAACAATACTTCAAAAGTCCAAACAACTGGAAAATAAATACAGTACAGGGAATAGCCACCATATCAGAATTCACATATATCATTCCCAACACTGAACTTCTAGTCCAAAAGCTAGAATCTAAACAACAAAGAGTCTAATCTGGGATGCTATAAAGAGAGGTTTTTCTGGAGCTCATCTGTTGGCAATTTTGTTTATTAATTACTTTTTAATACTCTATTGATCCCCAAAGGAGAAGTTCATATTTTCCGTCCCTCTACGGGGAGTTTAGAGCACAGGGCGGATGCTTGCTGTCATGGGGGATTGAACCCAGCCCTCCAGTTGAAGAACAGTTTCTGTACTTGCTACGCCACCCTGCTGGCCAAATCAACACTGGTATCCAAGGAAAATCAGCCTAGGGACAGCATCCACAAAGTCCAATCAATCTCAATCTCAAATGTCATCAAGTATCTCTTGACGACATTGCCGACTAGAGTCCGAGTCCCTCTTTTTTGCAGCTTTAGCAGAATACTGCTCAGGATCCCAAAATTAGACTACATAGAAACGCTCATAGCTAATGAACTCTGTTTTAGAAGGGAAGTTTTGCTTTAATGTTCTCTGCTCAGTGGGAGGTGCATTGTCACTGAGGGAAAAGGAAGGGAATGTTTTGAATATGATTCAGGCCTGTTAAAACCTCGCCTGAACTGAAGGAACGTTATGGAATCATATACTGAAGAACTTTCCCTTATGCTACAGTATCAGAAACAAGTTGGTCCAGTCAGTGTAATCCAAATTTAGAGAAGAAGATATCCCCCTGCATTCCCAAAGCCTTGGCTCTGTTCCGGAAGATACAAGAGCTTAAGTTCACTGAGTGTTTATACTGTAAACCGCCTTTCCAAGAAAGACAGGATTTGTTATTACTGCTCTAGGTATCCTATTTCCCAGCTTGAGCCAAAGAGAAGTGAAGAACTCAAACCGTAATAGGGCAGGAATAATTGTATAAGAAATGACTTGAACATGTTGAGACTCAATGTGATTCACACTTCCTGCTGGCATAATGATTGTTTCGGAATAAAACAGGGATTATTTGCAAGGCTGATAATACTAGCGGATGAAGTTTCCTCTTCTTTTGAGACTGGCTCAGACAGAAAAGTTGTTGGCAGAAACATGGAAACACATAGCAACATCAAAGACTTCCCTGTATTCTCCCAAAAAAATAAATCTACCATTTTGGACTGTGCTGCTAATCTATCTAAAATAAAAGTAGTCTACGAGTCAAGCAGCAATGTCTTAAGTCTCCAATTTACCCAGGTCTTTGTTGAGAACAAATCAAAGCGGTAACATTTTATCCCCTGAAGACTGATAGCGTAATTGTAGTAACACTTAATACTAAAAAGTCTTATTTTGTATATATTCTTTTCTATATTTTATATTCTTATATTCTGCTTGAAAAAACTGTGGCTCTGTAAAGTTTCTTCAGCTCAACCTAGCCTCATTTGCACATTAAACAGGCTACTAAGACATCAGACAACAGAGCAACTACGAGAATCTGAGGAATTGACATTTTCGGTTTTCTAACAATTATGACACAAAAAAACTCCGTATTCTGAAGCGTCATCACTTCTAAATGAATTCTCTCACTATTCCTAAACCCCAACCTCACAGCCCACCGACAGAAACGCGTTGCTTATTCAAGTGTCTTTTAATTGAACAAATCCTTGAACAGCGATCCCCTCGGCGCTCAGCGCGCTCGTTCTCCCCCGTGAATCGCTCGGTTTGCTCTGTTCTATCATTTTCTAGGTTTCCTCTGTGTGTGCCATGCATGACGAGTCAACTTGAACCGCTTTCCGCTCTCAAACCTCATTACATAACTGGATCAGCTCTCGCCCACTCTATTTCGCTTCCACTCGCTCTATCCCTCTCTCCCCCTCTTCTCTTGTTTGCTCAGTGTGCTTTCACCTGCTTGGTGCTGGAAGGCAGTCTGCCTGTCGGATAAGACTTAAGGCAAACAGTCCTTGGGATCAGCCATGTGACCCAGCCAGACACCCTTGACTAGACATTCTCTGTAAAAAAACAAATATCTCAACACATCATCACTATTGCTAACAGCCTGATTGATACACACTTTATTTCCCAGTCAGTCAACAGACTTAAGGATCCAGACAATAATGTATCGCGAATATCCACAACTCTACAGAGGATGCAATGTTCAACACAAACCAAATAGTAACATCCTCCTTATTTTTAGTTAAGGAGCCCTTGCGATGTGAACCAAGACATGATAATGCTTTTAATTTAACATTCTGAAATAGGTAATTCCGTTGACAAGACTAACATCACACACACAAAAAAAAAGAAGAAGAAAGAAAGAAGAAAGAAAAATCTATTTTCTACTTTCACCAAAGCAATTTAAAAACTTACATTTCCTTCATGGCTGCGATTATGTACAGGGTGCTTCTCTCTCAGCTGTCACCATTCCTCTGTACTGAATGCCGTTATGCCAACACAGTTCACAAGAAGTGGAGCTGACAGCATGGCCCGCCCCTCGGCTAAAGACAATTAAATCCTATGTGGAGATTGGGCACAGCCTCGCAGTGACAGACAACTCAGATACTAACGTGGGGGACTGTAAATTTCCACTTCGCACTCGCTTCTCACAAACACAGGCACAACTGGGGGACTGGGGATGACTACTTTGCCCTGTGTGTGTGTGTCACACTCACCTTTTATTTATGCTGGAGCGACCGAAGACAAGGAAGACGGGAGAGAGAAAGGGGTGGGCTGGTTCAAACGTTTGGGGGCCTGTCTCTCTCTTAAATCATGATCTGGCTCAGCAGATGAACTGGAGGCACGATCGACCTAGCCATAAGTCACTGCTTTTCAAGTGTTGCAAAACTCACACAGCACTAAACCGTGAAGCGTGATTTTTATAATTACCCCCATATGGCTGTGTGCCGTTTCACATCAGCGTGTTTAAACATCTTTGTGGGAACTATTTTTATGCGTAAATATGCTGTGATAATGTCTGGCATGCGGGACAATCAAAGAAGGTGTCTGAGGTATATTTGGGATCATTGTCCTCCATTCAGAGATGACGGGTAGCGAGCTATCTGGGAAACATAAACCAGTACAGTATCACCCTATAACAATACCTAATAAGGCAATGTGTCGTCTCTAATTCCCCAAGGTCTGTTTAGATACCATATACTCATAAAAGAAACTCACAATGATTGGACAATGATTGGCATGGCAGAGTCAAGCAAAAAAACAGTTCAATTTGTCTACAGGATTGGCACAGTCAAACGGGGACAGGGATTGACTTGTGACAAGCTGTCTCTTAAACACTGCCCACAGATACCTTTGACACGTCTTAACTTAAAATGATGTCCCCAGTTTAGTAGTCTGTATGCTATTTTGGTTACATAATATTTGACAGAGACCATCTAAGCTACACTACTAGTTGCCATGGGATTTGTGCTGCGAACTGGCAAACGACAGCAACTGAAATCCCACTTCATACAGAAACTTTGAATCATCTGCCACTGTAAAGTCAAACCATATTTACCTAGATAAAAGCATGGCAGGGCCAGTATAACCATACCCAAAAGGTTTGATATGCAACTGTGTTTTATTACTGCATCCTGTTTTAAATAAACATGTTCTTGTCTAGCAAAAACTACTACAACACGTTTTTTCCCTCCAATTTGTCCAAACTATTTTGAATATTGGCTTTACCTCTACAATTTCTTCTCCTTATCCAATCCCACCCAAAGTCCCTTCCCTGGGTACGGGCCTACAACAGCACAATCCTGATTATGTAATGTTAAAGACTTATGGAGTGTTTGTCTTGGCTCTGAATTCTAGGACATCCCTAAGAAAGTCGAATTTAAAAGGAACGCTTCCGGGACTGGAGCGAGATGGTAAAAGTCTTGCAAGGGAGCAGTGTCTGTGAGTGTGTGCGGGCGGGCGGGTGTGCATTGTATTTGTGAGGGAAATCTTGAAAGGGAATAACAGTGTAATCCGTGGAACAACAATGCCGCCCAAACAAAGTCAGTGGCTGCAATATTAATGTTATCACAATTAAATTATTTCTGATTGAATGGTTAATTCCACATGATTACCACAGTAGCTAGTGGCAACAATATAGCTCTAATCACCACAAAAAAAGGTCGACCCACGTTTTACCAGGATGAGAAACCAACATTTCAGCAAAATTACATAAAGCATTGTTAGTACCTGTAGAATGACAAATACAATAAATTCATTCATAGCAAAAAAACAAACAAAAAAACACATAAGCTATGTAGGGAATTCAGTTTGCAGAAATATATATTTCTCTCTGAGATGGAATGTTTTTTGATCTATGAATGTGATGCCATTCCTACTGACAATGAATCACTTGATCTATATGATATATTCTATCTCATGAGTGTTTCTTCATGATCTATTATGTAGACTATCTCTACATGTATGCTAGGCGTGGGTACACCAGTAAGCATGGTCGGGCTACGCCTCAATCCATCATTGGCGCTACACATTACTGGGCGAGCGAAGACAAAAGAACGACTATGTTTAAGATGTGCAACTTGACACAGTACACGTCTTTAGGCAATCAAAACTAGTTAATCCGGCCCTTCTCACGTCATCCTTAATGCAGTCCCCTATACTTGATCATTGACATCTTGCATTGGGTGTGGGGACACGTGGGAGAGAGAGAGAGAGAAGTGGCATCGGGAGGCAGAGAGAAAAAAATAAATAATCTATTCCAATCAAACCATTTGAATCGCTATCTCCGAAAAATGTCACTGTCACCACTGGGGGTGCCTAAACCCCCATCACACTTCCCCTTCCAGAAATGATCCTCTAGAAAACGACAATGTATCACCTATTACAGGGAACAAAAATACTTCATACAAAATCATTATTTGTCTAAACAAATTGTTTTCAAGGTTGCCAAAACGCTATGCATTCAATAGCCATTTACTATCATTATCCCTTAAGAAACTACAGGCTGTGGATAATTTGAGGCACAGCATCACTTCAGAGAAAAGATAGACAGTAAATCATTACAAGTGGTTCCAGAATAACATGATTCTGCATGTCATACCCCACTGTCTACCCTTATAATACTGTAACAAAGGAATTAGCCTGTCTGATTGACAACCTATTCAAATCAGACATGTTAAGACATGTTGTCAGACACGTTTAAAAGCATTTTAGTCTTACACATTATTTTATACCAGAGAATATGTTTGTAGTTTTCAAATAAAACACAAACCAGCAACCCCGTGTCTTACACTCCTTTGGATATATATAAAGAAGATGCTGAATTACCTGCCAGCTACTTTTATTAAGATGTCTCTTGTTCCTTATTTTGTGCGATGGACGCTGAATGAAATAATTTCATCGAGATATTTTTCTGTATGACCTTTGTTTCTATGAGCGGGTTGCGCGTTTAATATCAGTTTGAGTGGAAAATCACCAGCTTCTCCAATGCAACAGGAGACCTGATTCTTAAAGCGACAGGTTCCCGCTACTTTATATTTATAACGCTCGTCGTTCACCTTGTTTTGCTCAGAGAATACCAGTTGACTCAAAACAGAAAATAAAGGACAAATAACCTAAGAAAGGGCGTTTGTAAGCAAGTGGTGAAAAGTAACCTTGCAATTACTAAAAATAGTGATGATAATAACAATTAAATGTAAATCGAGCCAGCAAAATGTCATCTTATATTGACAAAATTAAATGTTAACTGTGGGTCCTGTACCTAAAGTGCCGTGACAAAAAAAGCATACACAGACACAAATTAAATCTTTGACTAGGTTTGTGCATATTAGTTCATTGCACTGTATTAGATTAATCCGGCGACCATACCCAAACAGATGGCCTGGCCACGTGTTGACTCTGTGTGCGATGTTTTGAAAGTAACGTGTCTTTCTTGGACTACATAAGATACTGGTACCCTAAGCCACTGACACTTAATGGTTTTTGTACTAACCCAGGGCCTGTATGTACAGTCTGTTCATAAATGCTAATCAATATAAATAATGTAGAATCACAATTATTTCAGTGTGTCTCAAGCTTTACTGTTGTTTCTGTAAATACTGAATGTGGGTTTGACAGTTTGACAGAACTTTTGGCAGATTACCGTTTTATTTTTTAAAATAGAAAGTCAAGGGATATACCCCTGACAGGATGCTCAAACAAGGGCCATTTGTCCAATACCACTTGTGCATTGAATCAGCAACTAGGCAGTTTGAAGCATTTATTGCGCACCTTTATAAAAAAAATCTTCATATCAAATATGTGGCCCTGTAGGTATTACATTGAGGGAAAAAAGAGACTGATACTTTGCTTGCATACTTTGCTAGTTGCAAGTCTTAGAACCAACATCTTGGTCCTTGTAAGGCAAAGTTTGTTTCAAAGCAACACAGTCCCCAGAGTTTCAGAGGCGGTTTCCTTTGCAGAGAACAAAAGCTCTGTCAGCATGACATGTTTTCAGCCACCTAAGGTGGAAGTGGCCAAGAAACAGGAAAGTCACTGAAAAAAACCCACAAGTTGGGACACTGTTTGTAACTGTGACCAAAACCTACTTTGAATCTAAAGTAGCTGTTAATGTCCCAGAAAACTACCCTGGATTTCTAAAGCCACATATTGCTTGTTAGTTGCATGCCTACAATAATATGCAGGACCACCATGAATATAAACAATGATGACAAAGCATCTTCTAACCTTTGTATGAAAAATAAACGATGGCTATCAAATTGGTCATGGTCTCTTATAACAATGAAAGCATGCAATAATGGAACAATATGTTTTGTTTTATGTTTTATGGTTTTATGGCTCCTATAAGGTCATTGTCATATCTAATCATATTTCTCCAAATCAATAACTAATGCCCATCTGTCTGTCATGTGAATGCCCAGTTGCTTTACATGCAAGGCCTTTTCTATGACAAAAACAAGGGTGGTGTTCAGTGGTCTTCCGTGTCAGTCTTACTATCTATGTGAAAGTGTTAGGGGCTAGAGTTGTTTGTCCTGGATAGATTTAGCCTGTCTTTTGTTAGAGGTCTGGCTAAGGGCAGCCGGTCACATGGTTAGAGTGTAATCCTGTCTCACATGCAGATACTGTCTGTGTCTTCCTGCAAAGCTCCCCATGTTCTCTACTAGCAACCTTGTGACTCACCTTAGATGGAGCATTATAGTGCACTATACACAAAAATATAAAAAGATAGACACTCAATGAATCACTAAATATAGACCCAGATATGTATGAGAAGAAATACAAATACCAAATACAATAATCAGGAAAACAATAGGGCGTCATGTGGCCATGCGGCGCTTGGCCCCCTAAATATCTTTATTTCAGCACACTTTGCATTGTCTCACACTTGCAAATACAAAGGCCAGATATATTAACTTAGCTTTATCAAAGAGCTTGCTGTCCTGACAAAAGCAATAGGGCCAATGTTCACTACCTTGTCCGTGTTTTGGCAGCTAATACTTAAAGTGAGCATTTAAGGTTTAATCCCATATTACTGGGGCTGTCATGTGAAGTGTAAGCATCTGACTGTCACACACTGCCAAGAAGAGCTTCTTCAATGCTGAACACGGAAATAAACAGAATTCCTTGTAGATAAGCCTGTGCTGCAATCACTGTTGATGAAATTTTATAGACATCTTCAACGTAGCATTGGTCATGACATTGGAAATGTGGAGCAAAGTGAATGACTGCCACTGGGCCTAAATCCCTCTCATTTCAGGACAATCCTGTAAAGAGATCTTCTTGGCAGCAACTTGTAGTTCAATTTAGAGCATGTAGCCTTTACCATGTCCTTTCTTACATAATAGCTGGCCATGACCCAGGTATAGTAGATTTGATTTGAATTTTATTTGATAGGGACGATGCAATTTACCATAGTTCCAATACAGAGCATGAAACTGATGTGCTGCACAGAGAGTTTATAGCTATTGCTAATTTTCAACTTTTGTCCCTAGTTGGGCTTTACATGTGCAGTGTAATTAAAATATACAGCTTCCATTATCATAAAACCACAATACACTACAGATATGGAAGTACAATAAAATACACATACCAAAATACATTGACTGTGATGTACAGTTTAAAAACTTAGTAATTTAGAGTACAATTTAATTAAGAGTACACTGGCCCAAGTCTTAATACAACAGGTTTCCCACAATACCAAGATCTGGATTGACAAATTTAAAGCTTGTGCATTAGTATGATTGACTTTACTACGCAATCAAACACACCGCCATCATGTTGTGCCAGTGTCTTAGACAGGTGTTCTGATGTGAGCGTGGTCAAGCAGAGTAATAGCAAATCGAAAGGCTAGGATATAAAGAGATAGAGTTGTCTGAAGAAAGAAAGATGGTGAGAGGGAGAGAGAAAGAGAGAGCTTTTCAGACAAGTCTTTGGCTAAGTATGCAGGATTACCACTCTCTCAGGTGGTAATCCACAACTAATAGCAAATGAGGATATTGACAGTGACAGCAGCAGTTATGTCTACTGTTTCCTGAGAGGGCATATCAATACCCAGACGCAAGGTCACGAGTGGCAAACGTGTGACAGTTCTGTACAGTTCTCTATGTCAATGGACGTACAGATTAGATTAATTGCCAATACCTTTAACCCTCTGGAACCTACATAGACCAAAACGTCTGGATATAGTTGTTTATATTTGTTAAGACATGGGTGACGGTTACCATTACTGTGTTGAAATACACAACCTGTATATGATCTAGCATGCACAACAATTGTTTATGTGCCACTTAGAGAAATAAGAATATATCATCTATGTTGGACAGGTGCATTTTACTTGTAACACTGAATATTGCTCATCCTGTCGTCTTCTATCTCACCACCTGCAATACTCCACCTGCTCCATCTGTATTGAATCTTACTTTTTAGCTTCATATACTGTATATGGAACATTGTTAAGATGAGCATTCTTCCTGTATAACAGATGGTATGCATGTTATAGTAAACAGATGGTAGGAATGCTACAGCACTGCATGTCTTACACGTCATTCGTGGCACCTGAAGTCATGATATTGAAAGTAAATATTTATATTGAAATTAAAGACTGAATGAAAGAAAACCACAGAAAAAAACAACACCCACACTTAGCACAGTGAACGAGAGGAATGCAAGGCTTAAGGAAAATAAGAGTGGTACATTTCCATTACCAAACTCTCTCTGGCACTTCTTAAGGGGTTGTTATTGCAAACCAAACCATATACTAGCGATGCTCATCGTTAGCACATCATGAGTCAGGGCCTATTGCACTCAGTTACAACACATTCAACATCTCGCCCTGCAGTCCATAACTTTTATTGCAAAACAGAAACTTCAGGAAAAACAGAGAAGGAAACTGTTTCTCTATTTGGCTGGCAGATTTCTCCTCTCTCAGGATCCTTTAGGAGGAGATTGATGTCATTGTGAAGTCTCAGTGAGTCACGCCTCAGAATGAGTCAGGCCCAAGTGATTTTACAGTTTTTGCTGCTCTCTTCAAGATGTTTTTATTTTATACTGCAAAAACACGTGGAAATTGGCCTTGCAAACAATGTTCTTTAGGATAGTGAAAGACACATCACAGCCAGTGCCCTTTCTAAGTAAGTAAATATGATTCATGGCTAGGACTGAGAGAAAACAAAATACGATTGTTATGAAAGAACACAATGTCTTCTTTAAGGAGAGTCATAGCTGAAACTCAACTTGAGGTTTTTCAAATTGAATGCATTCCTGAATGTTGCCTTCGAAAAGCAAATTACATTGTGGGGTCACTTTTGGAAATATTTGGTTTTCAAAACACCTAATGGTTAAACATATGTGATACTGCATGGCACAGTAAACACTTGATTTTTTTGCTTAGCTGCTGTCACTGAGATTAAAAATAATGAAGAAGTTTTGTTGAGGTCTGTGTATTTTTTGTGCTATCATACATCCCACTCGGTCTTCCTGAATGTTGCCATAGCAATTGATTATTAACTGCTGTTTTTTTAAAAACTGAGTTTTTTTTAATTGAATTTAACAGTGCATGATTAGAGCTTTATTATGAGGGATTTTAGAGCCTGGATATTAAACTTTTCAAGAAATAATATCAAAAAACCAAATCCACTAGTTAATTAATTGCATGCCATTCTGTGAGAATGTTTCATTACTGTGTAGGAAAACTGAGTAATGCCATCTATTGATACATACAACAACAACAAAAGCATTATGCAGTCAAGGTGGAGGACATTCTCAAATAATCAACCCAAAAAGTAAATAAACCTTAATGTTTTAATACTAGATTTCATTGACAAAAAACAACTACAAAATGTGATTGTTCAGATGTTATACGATACATAAAATAGGATGAACATGTTACAAAGTGATAGATATATCTTTGTTATTCATCTAGCAACTCAACTTCTTTTCACTTTACTCCAGTCCTAATGGAACCAGTGAGGGGCTCTATGGGAATTGTAGCCAGGGTCAAAGACCGAAGACGCCACACTTACCGGTATGTTAAGGCTTTTGAATGACTAGTGTCAATGGAATTTTTACATTGTACTTATGTGACTGAACAGGCAACAGAATTTCCAGATATATAACTTTTTCCTCTGTGCCTCACAAATAATTCATTGTTAGTGTGAACGATGTGGATCTGAAACTCAATAAACTGAACTTTCCCATCCACCTCCTAACCAGACTGAGTTGCTTAGGAACAACCATAAACATTTGTAAAGGAAGCTTGCAGGGGTAATAACAAATTGTGCTGTTTACTCTTGTCTTTTCAATATGTAAGCCTTCAAGACACTGGGCACTGAGCCAAGGCTTTTGTTTTCTAATGGATTCCATTGGTTTTTCGGTTGAAACCTACTTTAATGTGGTTTTACAGCAGCTTTGGTCCACAACTTATTCCCTGTTGTGAATAAACCTTGGGCTCCATTAACGTGACATACAGCATTGCCTTTACCACCAAGTCCTTTTGAAATGAGAATGGTGGAGCCCCCAGAGAGGCCAATGACAAACAATGGTGCAAGTGCACCCACACACACACACACACATCTATCATTGCAAACATGCAACAATACTTCGGCGTCCATTGATCTTCCATACACATCTGTTCGGCTCATAAGGAACCAGGGCTTTGAAAACTGGACACTGTCAACACAGGAGCTGGTGATGCTGGCAACAATCCCATTGAGAAAACTTTCCCATGAGATGAGAGGACAGGATACAAAGTGAATTTCCTTTAAGCTTTTATGCATGACAAGGTGTTTCCACTAAAAAAAACACCATTCTGTGACAGCCATGTTTGTCACAGAAAAAAGAGAAATGGCGCCACCCTTTGGGCCCTGAAGATAAAGCACAAATCAGACAGAAGGAAAGCTATTTTTTACACTTTTATTCCAGATTAGACACCTACAATGTAATTAAACAAAATTGCTAATTAAAACAGTCACAAAATGTCACATTTCCTTCGGGAAGTAAAATATTGTGCTATGAAAAAGAAAACAAAACTGAAGTTCTGATTTATAAAAAACAATGATTTAAACTATGTGATATGGACCAAAAAGAGAGAGTATTCTTCATATTTGCAATAACCCATTCATTAAACAGACAAAACAAACAGTCATTATGTATTTAACAGTGTGGAGTGATTGAGGGGGTATGACATCCCCATTGTGTTAATGCTTTGCCACTGGTAACAGTGATGAGAAAAAAAACAATCCACCTGTCATGTCTCTTGTTAATTGACTTACTGCATCACAGTATTGTGTATTGATATTTTAGATGGGAACAACTTTTGGTACGCACAACAGTTGAATGTCATAGCCCTATGTTAGGGTTCTGGAAGCAAGGTGAACATTTATAACCCATCAAAGGAGATCTGATAGAATAGCTACTTTGTTCAAATATTATTTTCAATTGTTTTGCATTTTCACCGAGCTGTCTCTGTGCATGTATCATATAATAATA
>OMKK01035846.1:0-23077 GCA_900302305.1 Polymixia japonica | reverse complement strand
TATACACACACATATACACACACATATACACACACACACACACACACACACACAGGTCAATGTGTAATATAACAAATAAGCGTAAATATAAATTAAAAAAAGAATCAATCTCAGAGGTGGAAGAATACTGAAATACTTTTACAAGTAGAAGTACTGCTACAATGCTACAAAGTTATGGTTATAAAATGCTCAGAAAATCAGCATCAAATTAAAAGTATAGTAACAAGAGTAGTTGCACCTGGTAACATTCCACCTCTGATTTATCTTAACTGTTAGCAGGTGTTGGTATTGTAATAAGCTATATTGTCAGTACATATAGTGCCATATGAACATCATATCAGTAAAATGGATTGATGACAACATGTGATAATTGTATTATAATGAAGTAGCACTTAAATATGCATTTTTGAAATTTGCTGCTTAAGAGAGACTACTTGTGAGATAAATATTTGGGTTAAGTTTTCAGACTTTTTTTTTTTTACAAGAAATATTGTTTAACACTGAGCATTGCTTTGCAGCATGACTGCTGTTTTACACAGAAGCAGTTGGACATCTTAAATTACCTGTGCCTAAAGCTATCTTTGTGAAGTTATAGTATAATTAGGTAGTGAAACTTATACAGTTGTATACCTGTTCATTAAAAGGAGGGTGTAGTGCTTAATAGACTTGTCCTTTACCTTTGACAGGTCTGCTATCTGGGGAAGGTGGTGGTTGACCAAATCCAATCCGATTTCTGTGAGTGCTTGAAGAGGGGGGAGAGCTACGTAATTCTACTTCAACAGGGTAGTGATCACTCACTTTTAGGGCCTGAGGGAAACAGGAGTAGTATGCATGTAGCAAATGAAGAATATCTCAGAGGAAATATAGCAGTATAAATGCCAAACTTATTTCTGGTGTGTTGATGATTGAGTCTATAAACTTGCCATTTCGTCTGTCAATCCAAATTCTTGTTGGAAATTGAATGGTTTCGCTGAGTTCGGCATGATGGCTTCAAGCATGTCTTCTTCGTACACAACAATCCTATGAGAGCAACACACATCTAATTAGATATGACGGCGCGTTCATTAGCTTTCAGAGAGGCATGAACCCAAGGGGGTTCTATGCTGTCACAAAAATCTTGAAAACATATTCTCTGATGATTTCACAGGTTTTGTTCACATGCCTGTCGTAGGTGTGTTCATTCCCTGTATTGGCCGTAGTGTCCACATCATCACCAATCAGCCAGTGGAAATTCTTGTCACTCCGGATGCGGATCTCCTTCATCCCCTTTTCTGAGACATATTTCCCATCAGCATTGAAGTCCCCCAAGATCATTATGTTCTAGGAGAGATAGGAGATTGCCATATTATAGTTATCTGTGTTCAAAAATAAAACAATAACAGCAACACAAGTAATGACAGGGACAAGTAGCTAACAAACGTCAAGTGTACAAATATGGATAATGTGTCATCACAAATGGCCTATTATTAATATTGTTTCAAGACAATCTGTAGGCCATATAAGAGTTGTCATCCGAGTTTCTCTCACAGGTGTACTAATGGTGACACACCATTGTGGTGGCACACCCTCTAGTCTGGGTTAGACGGGTGCAGATTCCCCACCTCAACTAATGATATGTCTAACAGCATTGTACTAATCATGTTGTGACTGTGGTAACTGCCCTTCAAAGTGATACTACAACACTGCAGTGTGATAGCGAAACTCACATCTGTTCTCCATTTGTCTTTGACTGTCAAGAAGACCTCGTAGAGCTCGTCCAGCTCTTTCTCTGAGTCCGATGGTCTGGTGTGGACTGGGATCAGAACGAGGTCCTTCAGCACTGCAAAAAAATTAAAAAATCCTTAGCCATGCATGCTCTAGAAATTCACAAAGCTACATTACACTAGAACAGTGTGACCATGTCTGATAACATGACATAGACGCAGAACAGCCGTGAAGCGCCAATTCTCGAGCAAGCAAGAGCCTGGCTGTTCACACCAGAAGCACATTTCTCCGTGCCAGTCAACAAGCGATTGTAGAGATGTAAATGATGATGGTCTTGACATTTGATTGGCCTAGGCTAGCCTATAGCCACCCCCCCACCTCTCTCCCTCTGTCTGTCTGTCTGCTTGTCTCTCTCACTCTCTGCATAGACACAATATATACTGTATATATACAGTATATATATATTTGAGGCTGGACAGCCAACACCATCATCAATTTTTTTTGGATGAGTGCAGAGCAGTTGATGAACTTCTGTCTCTCACAGGCTGTTTTATTTTGAAAATTGACTGGATTTTCTATGCCGTTCCTGTGTCTGACTTCCTGCCCGGCTTGATCTGCTCTATGCAGCTTGACAGATTAGCTTGCGGAAAGCGGAGAAAATAGACCAGACACCAGAGGCCTAAAGTGTCACTGCTGTGTCTGTCTCATTGTCTCCTGTCTATTAGTGTGTTCTCTTGTCTCTCTCTGTGTCGTGTTTCAGGTCCTGCGGGCCCTGGCTTGATCGAGATAAACACAAAGGAATAACATGTTATGCATTACCCCCTGCTATTCCTACATGTTTGCTTTAGGCATATTTGGGTTTTAGCCTTGTACACTGGAAGCAGAGGGGACAAACCTGTGTTGTGTAGATTGAAGTGCAGGATGTAAGGCTCTCTGGCAAAAGCATCCAAGTCATCAACCTGGTTGTCCTCATATTGATAGCAGTCAATCAGGTCAACCACATCATCCCTTTCAAGAGAGCAAGCTTAATGACTTTAAGTATATTTTTGTAATTGTGTAATACTAGTATTTTTAAATGTTAAGCAATGCAAATCATATCAGATAACGTTGGCAACTGTATAGGAAAACCAGAGCTATGATATCTTCTGTATGGTATTGACCAGTATGACCATTATACCACTTGTGACAAATGTGGCTAAAAAATATTTTTAATGGGGCCAAGTTACAAAAGTATAATAGGCTGATGAAAATGTTTAACTCACCTATAGAGAAATAAGAACTGTTCCTTGTATCTGTTCCTCCCCAAGCGCATGCTGAGTTTTAGAGTGTAGTGATGTCCTGTGTTGGCTCTGTGAGGTAGACAATAGCAAAACAAACCATGTATACTTACAAGGAAGGATACATTAAGAATCTATGTTTTGTTAGACAGTAGGACATATCTAGAGAAACAAACAATAAAATCACCCATTTAGTTCTTTCAAGAACAAGTTGACAGAAGTTCCACTCACATCCACCACCTCCAGAATCAATATTATGTCATATCGAGACACAATCTACAAAATCACAAAACAGAGGTACTTAGTGAGACGTACAGTAGAAGACCCAGATTTGAACTTGGAAATTTTAACAGAAAACACAAATTGTAGCCTTTAGAACACGGTCATTTAAAACCATTACAGTTTTAAGTGTCTGCGATCACAAACACGCAAACACTTGTTAACATGCATTCCATTCCTTGGCTGTTTCCCAAAAATCTATTACACATGCCATACAGTCTTACAGCGAGGCACCAGTAATTGTTACTGCTACTTATTGGGTTAATTCATTATCTAATAAGATGCCTTATGCTGATTCCGTCCATAAAGACTGTATTTCCTTAAACCCAGGGTTTCCACTGCCTATTAAACTGTTGACTCTGACCAAGTAAAAGGAAAATATAAGTCCCAAACTGTGATGCTTACTGCCTTTTTGAAAGGCATCTAAATCAGTATCCCTATAGAGAGCATGGGGCCCTCTGAATCCTAATGCCTTATCTTTTCCGCTAGGTTGTATCCATTCTTCAATCAAACCTTCCAACACATCACATTGAAGTTCACGGTTCAGACAGACATGTGAGACAATGTTTTACCTTGACCAATGTTGAAAGGACATCTGGATCGGAAACTTTAGCCACTCCAAATTTCTGTATATTGAACGATGCAATTTTCATTATGTCTGAAAAAGAAAAAGCTGTTAAGGACTGTGGATTTCCAGACATTTAGAATGGTGAAAAATACATTACACACATAAACACACAGACACACGTTTCTTCCTCTCCTTCACCTCTTCCTTAATTACCTATTATAGTGTACAACGGTGTGTAAAAAGATTGAAGAGCTAGAGTAGATTGCAACTGTAATATAGCAACTGGAATCTACCTCCCTCCACTACAGTTGTAGGAGGTACTTGTTTTTCTATCATTGTTATTCTTTCTGTAGGACTGATAACAAATGACGCCAAGCGGACAGACCAGTTTCATGTTTACAACCCATTCACACATATGGCAGACAATAGCTTTCTACTGAAAAGAAGCTTGACAAGATTCAAAGGCAAGGCAAGGCAAGTTTATTTATATCACACATTTCAACAACAAGGCAATTCAATGTGCTTTACATAAAAGATTAAAATCATTAAGACAAAGTGCAAAACAAACACATTATAAAAGGACATTTACATACAATTAAAAATAGGTATTATAAAATTATATAGGTATTAAATAGGAAGAGTTAAGAGAATAGAAAATAAAAATAAGCTAAAACACAATAAGTCAGATAAAATACGAGAATGAAAGTTACAGTACAGCACAAGAAATGAACAAAAAGCCTCAAATTTGAAAGGCAGCAGCAAACAGAAAAATCTTCAGCCTTGATTTAAAGAACAGAGTTGCAGCAGACCTGCAGTTTTCTGGGAGTTTGTTCCAGATATGTGGTGCATAAAAACTAAACGCTGCTTCTCCATGTTCTGGGTACAGAAAGCAGACCTGTCCCAGACGACCCGAGAGGTCTGGATGGTTCATAACACAGCAGAAGATCAGAAATGTAAACCCTAAACCATTCAGTGCTTTATAAACCAAACCTTAGTGAGGACTCAAGCAGCAGTATTCTGAATCGACTGCAGCTGTCTGATCGATGTTTTAGGGAGACCTGTAAAGACACTGTTACAGTAGTCGAGTCTACTGAAGATAAATGCATGGACAAGTTTTTGTCCTCTTCAGAAGACATGCACATCGGGTTCAGGAGCTCCCCAAAGTGTTCCTTCCACCTCTCGACGATATACCCAGTTGAAGTCAGAGTTTCGCCACCCTTGTTGAGAACAGCCTGGCTGTCTTTCCCCTCCTGAGTTGTCGAATGGTTTTCCAGAATCTCTTTGTGGCCACCTGAAAGTCCTTCTCCACAGCCTCTCAGAACTCCTCCCACACCCTGGATTTTGGTCCAGCAACTGCTGTCGCTGCTGCCTTTTTCGCCTGCCGATACCTCTGCAGAGTCAGGAGTCCCTCGAGCTAATCAAGCGCAAAAGGCCTCCTTCTTCTGCTTGAGAGCTCAGCCCCTCTCTTCACCCGTGTGTCCAGAACATATGGCCACAGGTCTGCTGAAACTACTACAAAGTCGATCTTTGGCCCAAGGTGCTCTGGTGTCAAGTGCACTTATGGGCATCTTTATGTTTGAACATGGTGTTTGTTATGGACAATCCAAGACTAGCACAGAAGTCCAATAACCCACCACTCAGATTCAGATCAGGGAGGCCATTCCTCCCAATCACACCCTTCCAGGTTCCCTCATTGCCAACATGAGCCTTGAAGTCTCCCAGTAGGACTATAGAGTCAGTGAGTGGGGCCTTCTCCAGCACCCCTCCCACCTTCTCCAAGAAGGCTGAATGCTCTGAACTGTTGTTAGGTGCATATACACAAACTCGCAACTCCTAGTCGCGTTGAGGCAGCCCTCTCATGAACTGGGACAAACTCCAACTGTGCGACTGCCAGCCGGGACAACTCCTGAGTAGGTGAGAGTCCACCCCTATCAAGGGGTTGGGTTCCGGAGCCAACACTGTTCGTAGAAGTAAGCTCAACTATATCTAGTTAGTATCGTCCAGGCTGCCCGGCCACCAGGCACTCGCCCGGTGACGATGTTCCAGGCAGGGTAAACTTGCTCTTTATGTTCAGCATATCATAGAGGTATTGGGATTGTTTGTCTGGATTTTCACCCCTGGCCTGTTCGCCTTGGGCGACCCTACCGGGAGCATGAAGCTCCTGATGACACACTGTAGCTCTGGGGGATCACTGAAACTCGCAAGCCCTTCAGCCACAAGGCCACAATCCAGGAAGGGACATCACTTTATAAATAAACATAACTTGACTTAATACATTGTAGCACTTCAGTACACTGAAATAAATCAACACTTCCAAGATCATTGGGATTACAGATGTGACTCAAGTTCCAGGATGTTGTAGTTTCTGTAAATGTATAACAATAATAAAAATACTGATGTAAAAAAGATCAAGGACTTCTTTAAGTTACAAACACAGGTGGAGCGTGCCTAAAGCCATTCCACGAAGCTGAATTCCAGGACAGCAATGCAGCAGGGGTAGGTGGGAGAGAGGATAGTATTAGTGTCAGACTGGTTTACCCACATTGGGGAGCCACACAACTTCCCTATCAGACCACACCCTGTTTTGTCTATAAAGAAGGATCCAACTGATAACTGATACCTGACTGACACCTGCCATTTCAACCTCTCCAGCCACCACAGCAGTGACACAGACAACGCGACCATGAGTCTGAGGAGCAAGCGCAGCAGCAGCCAGAAAGCGTACGTCTCAGGCGGATTTAGCAGCATTTCCCTGGGAGATCATTCCAGCCCCAGGAACAGCAGTGGGCCCTACACTGGTGCTCCCATCACTCCTGTGTCTGTCAACATGAGCCTGCTAGCCCCACTCAAGATAGACATAGACCCTGACATCCAAGCTGTCCGTACCCAAGAGAAAGACGAGATCAAGGGCCTAAACAATCGCTTTGCCTCTTTTATTGATAAGGTAAGAACCTGTTCCACTAAAACTTGTACTATCAATAAGCCTTAATGTTGTGATGAATTTGTTGTATATAACAGAAGAAAAAAAGACATTTGCAAGTGCACCATTTTGTCCTCAAAGTATCAAATCATTGTGGTCATTCTTAAAATTAATTCTGAAAAGCTGTTGTAATAATTCTCAGTGTAAAAAAAACTGTCAACAATGGGAAGTTTTTATTTTTATTTGGGGTACTTCCTCTTTGTGTGTCTTGTATTTGTGTTCCAGGTAAGATTCCTGGAGCAGCAAAACAAAATGCTAGAAACCAAATGGAACCTGCTTCAGGAACAGACCGCAGCCTCATCTGACATTGAGCCCATGCTGAAGGCCTACATTGCTAAGCTGCAGAGACAGCTGGATGCTATTACTAATGACGGGGGCAGACTGGACATGGAGAACAATGCCTTTCACAAAAATGTGGACACCTACAAGACAAAGTAAGGAAACAAACTGACATTAAATATCCAACACACATACATTTAGTAAAGGTCCAGTTCTAAACTGTGCATAACACATACAGGTAGTCACCCTAGCTAATGAAGTGGTGAAGCATTAATAACTACTGACTACTATTATGACTGGGTGCTTAAATCCAATATTCTAACCTTTTTCTCTGGCTGGTTTTTAGGTATGAGGATGAGATCAACAACAGGAATGATGCAGAGAATGACTTTGTCCTGCTTAAAAAGGTATGCAATCGTGACAGGCATATGTACACTATGAGTATGTTGTTTTTTCTAGTAAAGAAAAGCTACAATATTTCAAACTAAATAAGCTACAATATTCATGACCCCATGTGATTACACCCATCACACAATTTTCACTGTTAAAACACAAGAATAGTGAGTCTTAGAATTGGAGAAAATGGAGAATAAAAGGCATATTTATTTTTCATTGATGCATTTCTCTGATTACCCCTAGGATGTGGACGCTGGCTATCTGTTTAAGGTGGATGCAGAGGAAAAGGTGGCTGGCCTGTCAGATGAAATCACCTTCCTCACGGCTTTATATGATAAGGTATAATTTTCTCAGTTATTGATATAAAATAAATTACAATAAATAAATTACAGGAGATGTAAAGCAAATGCTGTGGAATGCATCTTTTTACCATAGGAACTCCGTGAGCTGCAGAACAGCCTGAAAGAGACGTCTGTAGTGGTGCAGATGGACAACTCCCGTGGCCTGAACATGGATCAGATTGTGTCTCAAGTTAAGGCCCAGTATGAGGAAATTGCCACACGTAGCCGCGATGAAGCCGAGAAATTGCACAAAAACAAGGTGAAGATAATATGAATAATTACATTGAAACGTGCCATTCATGTATTCAAATAAGTAATAACAAAATTGTCTTACTAATGGGAGGAGCAGCATAAGAGATTAAACAGTCATGCTAAGTGTAATAAATCCACCAAAAATCCTGTCAAACCACATCATAGGGCCAACCTAGAGAAAGATGTGATAGTGACCAATCCCATTTGCCCTCTCTTTATTATTTGTCTTTTGTCTGCACCAGTTTGACCAGATGTCTGCCAAAGCCAACCAGTATAGCAGCGAGCTGCATAACACCAAGGGGGAAATAGCTGATCTCCACCGCCAGATCAACCGTTTGCAGAATAAGGTCCATGCTGTGAAGCTACAGGTGAGTAAAGAGCTGTGGACTGCATAGCCAGCAATTTTGTTTTTAATACAGCATTAAGCGCAATTAAGTACAATAAATCAAACTACTGTACTGTGAACTGGTTGAACTGCTCTCAACTAGCTTAAGACTGACAACTGTCTGAGTAAGGGCATTTTTTGCTCACTTCAAAACACGGCATGGTATTAGATCTTGCCCTTGGTTAGTCTGTAGTGATTTCTGTTTTGCCACAAGCCACTGATTCTAACATATTAATTGGCATATTCATAACAAACAAGTCAACAATCAGTATAATGGCCTGGGTGATGAGATGTATGGACATTATGCCTAAAGTAGAAGGTGTGGTCTAATCCTCTAATTGACCGATCAGATGATAACATCAGCTCTAACAATGTAGGGCCTCAAAATCAGCAGTGAAACATAAGGGTTAGTGTCTAACCACAACCCAAAAAGTCTAATCACATTCACAACAACAAAAGAATCAACAGCTCAAAGTAGTGAGCTTAGTAATTACAGATACATGACAATTACGCCTAAAGTAAAACGTGTGGTTATGAAATAATCTACTTCTCTAACAGAAAGGAAAGATTGATGAGATCACCGGAGAAAAAAACAAAACCTTGTTATCTATCCAATTTTTTCAGCATACCAGTCTTGAGGGTCAGATATCTAAGGCAGAGGTGCGTGGGGAGGAGGCCGTGAATGATGCAAAGGCTCGCATCAAGGACCTGGAGCTGGCTTTGCAGAGGGCCAAACAGGATATGGCTCACCAGCTGAAAGAGTACCAGGAGCTAATGAATGTCAAACTTGCCCTGGACATAGAGATCTCCACCTACAAGAAACTGCTGGAGGGAGAGGAGGAAAGGTAAACAGGAGCGTTATTGGTTAACTTAGCGGTTTAAAATTTCTATTGGTGATATACGGTATGTGATAAACATAACATGTCAAATTTTACAGTGTATTTCCCCCTCTCTTGTTCACAGGATTGGACAGGAGTCTATTGTCAACATCCAGACAGTGCCCAACAGAAGTAAATATTTTACAACTGTAGGTCACAACACTGTATTATAACCCCTCCTGTCAGGTAGAGTTTCTTTCTCAACCTGGGATCGAAGCTAAATACATGTAATCATGGCCCCACAATCAATGTAGTGTCTTGGACCTCAGGTTAAAAAGGTCGCTGCAATGTCTTCTTCTTTACTACTATACACACTAATTCTGGATGGCTGTGGGGCCGCCTATAAGTTGCTGAATGTATGTTTATTTGTGTTTCATTTTTACATGGTGCCGTTCCCTCAGGCTACAAGGTAAATGGCTACCAGCAAAGCAGATCACCTCCGGTTTTCATCAAGACAGTGGAGATGTCAAACCACTCCAAATACAACTGAATCAGAAAAGCAACATCAGAACAAGATACAGTACATGATCCTAAGTACAGTGGTCATTAATGGTGCATTTAACTGTAGCTTTACATTTATTTCTTTGTGGCCAACAAAAGGCCACCTTGAAATGAAATTTTTAATCAAAAGGGCAAGATTCCACAGATGTGCAGCGAGAGTCGAGAACGGGTTACTGGCATGCTGGATGCAGCAGTCGCCAGACATCTGAATGTGCACAATTCGGCAATCTCATATCTGAGACACCGTTTTCAGCAGCTTGGCACAACAATTGTTTAACTCTGATGGAGGTGTGTCTCTTTACGTGATGTCAATGGTGGACATACACGGTACTGACAGTTGTAAATCCAGTGGTTATTGTTTACCTGAATGTTTGTATTATATCCCTTTGTTAAAAAAAAAAGAAAACAGTTGTAAATCCACGTCTTGACCCTACTCCAACTCCGTCTATTGTCTTTTTGAATTGCATTCATTGTTTGCTATAATTTTCCTTTCATTCAATTGATAAAATGTTCATTTCTCTGTGTAGAAAGATTTATATTCATGTCCATTATAAGCTGTGTTTAGAATTTTGTTCTGTATATATGTATCATTATATTTCCGTTGAATGTCACAATTAACTTCCAGATTCAGTGCTTCAAATAAAGATGAACATCCACTCAAATGTATGATAATTTGTGTCCTTCTTTCCCATGTGATAAATACATAGACGTCATAGAGACTAGTATGATTGACTGAAAGAGGCTGCGTTTGCCTAACATAACGCCTGTGCTATACTGTAAAACATGCAGTCTGTCAAGCCTGCTTATAACATCAGAACCCAGTATGGAAATGTGACAGCTGAAACGGTCCTTAATCAGAGCTAGTTTACTTCAAAAATTAGGAAGTGCTAGTATTTGATTAGAACACGATCTTGTAGAATATCCAGCTACTGCACGTAAAAAAAAAAAAAAAACGCGCGGAAAGCGCGTTAGAAGTTGTATCAGAGTGAAGCTGAATTTCACTGTAAAAAGCTTGCATTGTTGGGAGAACAAAATATAAAGACATATTCTAAAGTTCCACAAACGTTTTGTGTTTAAACTATAAATATTTACACTGCCTTTGATTTCGGGGAGGGGAGGACTGTATGAAGTCCAGTGCAGCTGTACATCAAAGCTTAATCTGTACTAGCTAGCTATGTCCAAACTGGCTAAGTTAAGGTAATTATCCAGGTTCATATCTAGCGCTAGATCAGTCTGCACATGATTTTAGCTCCTTTATCAAAAAACAATAGATCAATATTACATGTGTAGGACGATTTATTAAACTTTACATGATAGATAATCAAATAGGCAGATATACTCACCGCAGCACCGGTCGGAATTTACCGTGCCGCCAAAATAAAAATCCCGCCAAGTGTGGTCACTAGATGTCGCACTGCGCATGTCCTAAACCATGGAGCGTCATACTGAGCCACAGCCAGTGTGTTAAATAACATTATCATTTGTCAAACAAAACCACAGTTCCTGCACATAAACTATGGACCTTGGAATATGCCACCTGAATTATTATAGATTGTTAAATTGTTGATTGTATGAATTCATTGATTGCTCAATTTAGCCAATTTGAACGGATTCTTTATATTTTAAATTGATTAATTACATTTTACTCAAAGTAAAATATATTAATTACATTTAAAAATGTATTATTTAAAGTCAAGGTCTTTCTAGCCATTTGATCCAAATGCAGCCAAATGTGCCAATTCTCGGCCGAAATCGGCTCAAGTCCATATACTCAAAACGTAGCCAAATCTGGCAACCATTACTGGGCCAGTACCGGATCACCTGGCGAGCTGCTGCCAGAACACAGCCGAGACACTTAGCCGCAATTGGCCCAATTCGGCTGACTACCTGGGGACTAATCCAATGCCTATCTACTCTTGTGCTATAGACAGGAAGAGATGATGGAAGCCAATGGTCTGTCTGTGTATCCTCGATGATTTGTTTATCTTCTGAGGAATTTCAAATATTTCAAGGTGTCTGCCACCTGCCAAATGATATGCAACAAGACGTTTTTGGCAAAGTTACACAGACAAATGACAGCTCCAATGAAACCAAAGCAGATCCAGTCCATACTGATAGGACCTCACACCCTAATATGACATATAGTAACGTCAACACTCTAGGCCTATCTGGATTCACACTAATTTCCATCTCATTTCCACATTCAAAAGACGCTAACTGCTAAACTAGGACTATTTTTAAAGCATCAACAGCTCATGTGGGTCGAGGTAGTGGATATGGTAGAAATTAATCACCCTATATTCCTTATGTTCACTCCTTACGTTCAACACTGCAGCTTCTGAGTCCCACATCCTGAAATCATTGGCTATGCTGCCACTGTTTTCTTTATTTTGGAAATACATGTTCACCTCGCCATCTGTGCCACTGAAATTCTTAGAAAAAAAAAGGACATTACTGCCATCTACTGTTCATTTAGGGATACTACAGCAAATGCTTCACGACGTTGTCCCGCTTTCTCCCCAAGCTGATGAAGTACAAGTGACTTTCTCTTTTTCTAGAACCTCTTTGGTGCTATTCTTAAGACAAAAGCAGAAGAGAATGACTGCAGACCGGAGTCTCAGGTCCAAGACGTCATAAGACAGTCCGAACACACGAGGCGAGCAAACGGACCAAGACTACTTCCTGGTCTGTTAAACTGTTTTGATTGGTATAAATCCGGGTTACTTTAGACTGGTGCATGTATAGGCGTATACTGGCATTCCTCATAAAAACGGTATCTTTCTGCCCGAACCAAAGGTTGAGAAGATAACATTAGCTATCAACTCCTTTCTACCTAACGTTACCATTAGGATCTTCTTTGGCGTGATTGCATTTTTCAACAACTTTGGATTCAAGGTAATTATAATTTCCGCTACATTGCTTTTAAAATGAGTGAAGTAGGCTCTGTGACGTGTAGGGGCAGACAGGTGTGACTCCACCAAGACACTGCAAAACAAGTCACATTTTTTTACACAAGAAATATAGTTACAGTGCTAGCACGAATGCTAGACCTGCCTATATGCCGCCATAGTGCTGCACATATGTATAACTTTTCATCTCTTAACTGTCTTTCTTTATTTCTCTCTTGTTAATTCTCGTCACAGTTACCTACACAATGCAGGAAGAGTCTTTGTCGGCGTATAGCCTCAAGTCAAAGGGCACATCAACGCTTCTTGGTGGCCAGCTGCCAATCAATGTGATAAATAGCAACCAGTACATACCACCCTTAACTGCTGGGGAGGGAGACAACTTGCCCTCTCTTGACCATGTCATCCACACTGCACTATCTGACAAAATCAAACCTGTCATACTAGTTGGTCCAGCAGGATCTGGTAAAACAACTGCCTTGGAAAAGCTAGTTGTGGATTGGGCCAAAGGAAAACACCTCCAGAACTTTTCTTATGTGTTCCGTTTCCAGTTTAGGGAATTAAATTCTCGTGCTGGGTTGTTCACATTGCAGACATTGATGTTACAGTATCACTGTGATTTGTCTCCTGAGTCCATGTCCCTAGTTCTGCAGAACCCGGAGAACGTGCTGTTTATATTTGATGAGCTGGATCAGTATGAACACAGTCTGGACCATTCAGTTCAGAGCCTCTGCTCAGACCTAAGCCAGTCAGCCTCAATATCCAGGTTAGTGGCCAGCTTGCTTCAAGGGAAACTGTTGAAAGGAGCTGCCTTTCTGTTAGCCACCAGGCCAACAGATTGTCTGAAGTTTCTGGATGGCACCAAGGTGGACCTGTTGGGGTTTCTAAAGCCTCAAAGAAAGGCCTATTTTGGTCAGTTTTTCACCGACCCAAATATTGCCAACAGAGCACTTATGAATATGGAGAAGACATTAGGCTTTTACGATTTCTGCACCTCCCCTAGATTTTGTTGGACAGTTTGTTCTATTTACAAGTCTCTTTTTGATGCTGGAGAGAGGCTTCCTGAAACATTAACCCAAGTGTGTGTAAGTATCATGGTCCACCTGATTGAGGCACTCTCATTGGATGAGGCCCACTCCAGAGATCTAGTGTTGGCCCTGGGTAGAATGGCTTCTCATTGCTGTCTCGACCAACATTCTAGCAGCACCAAAAAGGAAATGGACTCCTTTGGTCTACAGCAGTTCCTCACCTCTCAAACCCCACTAGATACTCTCTTGCGTGTAGATGGTGACCTCGAATCAGATGGATGCGTCTTCTCTTTCCACACCCAACTGATGCAAGAGTTCTTCTTGGCTGTAGCTTTCTTTTTGGACAAGTCAATTTCCGAGAGTTTGAAGGAGATGTTGGAAAAGCACGAAGGCCATGCAAAGTTCCTAGATCTTTACCTTTCCGGGCTTTCGGAACCTATTCAGCAGAGACCACTGGAAACCCTGCTAGGGGAGTTCAACTCTGATCAGATTATGGACTTCAAAAGATGGCTTAAAAGCAGCTCGCAGAAGACACTAGAAGGGCACTACAAAGAGAAACACTTGCATTGTTTCCGTCTGCTCCATCAAAGTCAGAATGAGAGTTTGGTGAAGGAGATCGTCACCTCGTCAGCACGAATTGGCGTCAGCTATGGGGGTCTGGGCCCGCAGGACTGTGTGGCACTGAATTACGTGGTCATGTGCCTTGGGGGGATAGAGCAGTTGAATCTGTACAATACAAGGAATTTAACAGAAGAGGACGCAGAGATCCTGGCTCCAGCCATGGGCCTGTCTCAGAAGATTATGTAAGTCATCTTGAAAGCAGAAAATAAACCCCATTTATATCAGCTTTGCAATAGTTGCATATCCAAATGAATTTGTATTAACTGTGCTCAAAACTCAGATTGACACACGCTGCACCAATGAGTGCAGAAAGCAATGGCATGTATATGTCCTATCTCCCCAGGTTGTCACAGAGTTACCTCAGTACTGGGTCCATGCCTCATCTGGCATCAGCTATCAGCAAAGGAAGGACCAGGGAGCTGGATCTCTCTTATACCCACCTGGGTGATGCAAGCCTTAAAATCCTTTGCACTGGACTCAGAGACTGCAAGATGCACAAATTAAAGTGAGAGTTGCCTGGGACATTGTCACGTCTTTCATGTTAATTGACATTTCTGCATTTTTAATCCAATCAAATAAGTTCCTCTTGATTTATATAGAATTTCAGTATGTAGGCTGACTGAGGCATGCTGTGGAGATCTGGTGTCTGTCCTGACCTCAGGCACCTCCCAGCTGTGTGTGTTGGAACTGACGTTTAATGAGCTCGGGGACCAGGGCCTTACACAGCTGTGCCAAGCATTGCATAGCCCTTCCTGCAAACTACAGGACCTTCAGTATGTATGAAACTAAATTTTCTTATGTAACAGATGACATCACACATGTGCATCACACATTGTATATATTATTGTAATATAGTATGTAGCAAGATTGAGAGTTTTCCCTTGTTTTTGTTAATATGAAGTTATTATGTCTTCATTTGTTTTCAGTTGTTCAAATTTGAAAGTTTACCTTATATTTGTTATTTATGACAAGGCTACAAGGCTGTTCGTTGACTGGAGGATCCATGGAAGCACTGTCAACAGCTTTGTGTTCTGGCCAGTCAAAGTTGAGAATACTGAACCTGACATGCAACACTATTGGTGACAGTGGAATGGAGCAGCTGTCTAAGGCTCTACAACATCCTCTTTGTGAACTGCAGAGTCTCAGGTAAGCTCATATGTTATGGGGATCAAATTGTAGGCAGTGTCTTCTACCTTTTGCATGCTGTCTAAATGGCAAAATAAAGTTAAATTTCACAATAACAGTTGGCTTACAATGTGTTTCATGAAATTATTCCAGGTGGATGTGAAGGATTACAGATTGTACTTACTGCGCAAAAGATTTTATTCATACAAACACACCAGATGTGTTAACCTTGATGCTAATATATTTTTCTTTAATTTGTTATTCATCACTTCTCTGTCCAGTCTATTTGATAGCCAGTTGACAGGCACGTGCTGTGCTGGTTTGGCTGAGGCCTTGAGGTCAGAACACTGCTCTCTTTTAGAAGTGGATCTGTCAGTGAATGACTTGGGCCAGCAGGGAGCGCTGCTGCTCTGCAACGCCCTCAGTAAACCCGGCTGCCCAGTGGAGAAGCTCTGGTATAGACAACTATTTTTGTACTCTGTACTCTGGTTTGGCTTTGGTATCCATGTGTCACTTATTAAAACTGTCAGTTATGTGGAGGGTGTCCACCAGTCTTAAATCGGTATTAAACATTAAGTGCAATACAGCAGGATAGTGTGCATTTGTATGAACTTTGATCTTTTTTTTACAGCTTGGCACGTTGTGAGTTGACCCACTTAGTTTTCAAGGAGCTAGGATCATTGCTGACAAGTGGGACATCTCGACTGAAATCCTTGACTGTAGGTCTGAATAGTGTAGGAGACCAAGGAGTCAAACACTTGTGGGACGCTATAGCAGACCCATGCTGTCTACTGGAGGACTTGGAGTGAGTCACCAAAATCATTAGATAACATGGATAGCAGGATTAATTTGTATGTCCAAAACACAAAAAAAGTTATACAATGTGATTTGAATAGGTTTCTATTGTCCCGTTGGTAATGAAATGTTCTCCCCCAAAAAGGACCATGTATGTGAACCTCCAATTTAAGTAACAATGTAAACATCACCAAAAGTTAAGGTTTTCACGTACCATCTGCAAGTTATTATATATGCACAATGTACACAACATTGTTTATATGTTGTGTTTAACACAACTGTCTCTTTCTATCTTAAGTGTTGAAATGACCGAGCTGACAGATGCCTGCGTTGGAGACTTGTGTGCTGCTGTGAGCGCAAGTAGCTGTCTGAGGAGCCTGGAGCTGAGGAACAACTTACTGACTAAAGTTTCCGTCCCAGCCCTTGTTCAAGTCATGCAGGACAGCAACACCATGCAGGAGATGAAGTGAGTCAGCCTCTTGTGGTAAAGCAGCAGGATTGGTTAATACATTTCAAGTTTTTAAACTTAGCACCTAACTATTGCTTTTGTATCCCATTCCTTTAGCTTGCGATATAATGACTTCTGTGAAGAGACCTTTGAGATGCTGGATCAGTGTGATAAAATTAGATACTGAAGAAGGTGAATTATACATTCTTTCCATGTCATTTGGAGCGGAGACTGCTAGTGGATAACAATGTATCAAACGCTACCATATTACCACATTCTAGTTGACAATCCAGTAAATGTACTATAATTATAGCATAATAAAAGGTCTTGTAACACAGTCTTAATTTAATTAAATAAATGTTTAATGAAAAAAAACACCATTCATATTTGGTCTTTTTTAACTTGAGAGCAAACATCATGTTCATTAAGGCACATACATTAAATCTCCTACAACAATCAAATATATAACCAATTTCAATGATAAAGCTATTTCCAAGTATAAAATGAGTTATCACAATAGAAGTGTAGATATGCAGCACAATTAGGATTTGACCTGTAAAATTGCTACAAACACATTTCCTTCTCTGTGGCATTCAATAAAAGGCAGCTGTAAACTTGATACAGAAAAACAGTGATAAATACCAATCCACACTCCACACAAACAGTGTCCTGTGTCAAGTCTCCACTTTTGAATGACTCACAGTAAAGGTGAGAGAAGAGTTTATGCATTTTCAGTACATCAGAGACCAGGTGGATTTCAGAGGCACACAGTGGGTGATTTAAAGCCACAACAAATCTGTAGTGTTTTTATAATCACCTATTTTAGAGCTCAGTGGTCATGAGTGCCTCCATTACTTTTAAGGCGACCGTTGTGACTGCTGTCCTTTGCTTTTGGGGTATGGCTATTGGCGTCTATCTCCTCCTCTGAGCTGCTCTCAATGTCACTTCGGTCGTCCTTTGACACCTGTACAATTAAGCAACAGTCTGTCAGTTTTATTTCACCAGCTGTAATTAACCTTTGGTATAGCAAGGAATGTAAAAATAATCTTCGTACAAGTTGCGTAAATTGTTGCATGCATAATCATACACGTGCAGACACAGTGGACCTACCTTTCCCTTGAATATGGCTTTGATGGCAATACGAGCGATAAGGTAGAACCAGATGATGTGAAGAACCTGCAGGGTCAGCAGCAGTCCATTCAATATCCACCAGGTCTGGTATGGCCCAATGATCTCCCAACTCTCAAACAGAACACTATAGACAATCCTACAAGACACGCACACACACACACACACGGGCCGTCAATACATTATCACAAAAATATATTATTAGGAGTCAGTAATTTAATGGAAAATGGCCTTCCAATAGTCTGGCCAAAACTATATCAGTTGTCACATAATTTAACTTTCAATGCTCTTACCAGAATGGAAAGATGACAAGTCGAGTGAAGAAAAAACTTATGCTGAACACCACAAACAGGGCATCGCATATCCTCTGGTACTTGGCATAGTTGGCTAGCTTGGCAGCCTGGGAAATATGTTTGGGGTTAACATCGGTGTAATAAAAATAAGAAAAACAATACCTTGGGTGCATAACAAACTGATGTCTATGCTACGGTTTACACTGGTGACAGCCTGCCAGTCAGTTTATAGTGACTGTAACTGACTTGCATTCCTGTCTTATAGGTAGTACGTTCTCATGCAGTAGCTATGATAGTGTTGGAACACAGCAGAGGCTGCCATTCTGTATAAGGTCGTTTTATATTCCGATATTTTAAGAATGTGCTTAACTACGTGTCACATTAGAATCTCTAGCGACATCCTGAATGTAGTGTTTATTGTCCGTTGGGTCCTTTACCTCAAGGAAGATGTCGGATGCATCATGCACACACATGACCAAAGTTCCTGCTCGAAGCATGTTGTTGGCATAGGAGAAAGTGATGAGAGTTATGGTGGCCAGGTGGTGGACAAGCATAATGATGAAATCCTGCCATAAGTGAAATGAAGAGAGATGATGTGAAGAGGGAGAGAGATAAAAGTTAAAGTCATTGACAAGCACATAAACAGTAATTCTGTTTTAAAAAAGAAAGAAAGAAAGAAAAAGACTCCATAGAGACCGCACTAAGAATCTCATAACTGATACATTGCATTCAATGACCTATAATGTAGGGTTATAATATGCTGTATTCCACAACATTGACTTTACGTGACTGACTGGAAGGGTTTATGTAAATACTGGGATTTCTATGTACAAACTATCTCCGTGCCTCTGCAGCAATGCACAATGCCTAACCTGTTTTGCAAGAGTTTAGTATCATAAGCTAACAATAATTAGTGTGAGGCTAGAATGAAATTTTAAAGCTTGCAAACAGGATAGACTTCCAAAGACTTTCAGGAAAATCAAGTTAGATACAAGCTTGCATACCAGTGGAAATACAAAGGTCATTAAACATTCAGCAAAGCTATAGAGAAGTGGCATAAAAGCAGTAGTTAACACGGTCACCTGACTTACCTTGCGTTTGATGTCTGTGAACTGGGAGAACATGAGTGACCAGTAGAAAGCCAGCTCAGCTACATAGTAGTTGTATTGGCCAGGACTCAGAGACTTTGGGAGGGACAATGACACTTCAGTTAAATATGTAGCCTTATTAACCTGTCAACACTATGGTGACAACAACATCAACACACAATATAGGTCATCGAACATGACATTTAGGCAGTTGGTGAAAATAAAATCACCTGAAAGGGGTAGTTGTACCAGCACTGTCTAGTATCCCACATCCAAGGCGACTGACGAAAACAGAATTTGCATACGATTATTCATTTTGCGCCTATGATTAAGCCTCTCCGATTGCTCAAGAGAAGAGGGAATGCTTGAAATTCTTCAACCTTTCAAAAAAAAGGTAGAACTATGCAACATTGTCACTTTCTACCATTAAAAGCTTAAGCTAATATTTGAAATGTAGTATACTGGATAAGCATGTTGTGCAACTAAGCATACTGTATATCAGTTCAACTTACCACCCACAAATGGCGAATTGCATAGATAAATATCCCAAGATAAAATGTAAGCCTCCACCTGAAGGGGAATAAAAGAGGGGGCGTTAGAAAACACAATGCTTTCAAAATAAAAACTTTCCTACATGTTATGTAGTAAAAAAAGATTTAAAAAATCCTTTATATCGTTTTGATGCAAGCTTGATAGCTGAATATAAACCTACATGCTCTCGCAGAACTTTTTGAGAGTACTGGGCTTGTCTTGGTTCCGTCGGAGGCGAAACCATCTCTGTATTTTCCGTACATCCCAGTCCAGCTGTTTAGAGAGCCCCTCCAGTTGCTTGACATCTGGACACTATGGAGGACAGCACAGGAGAGTTAGAAAATGATTTGTGAAATGTCTTTGTGGCCTCTGTATTCATTAAGACAACCCCTTATTTAATATTGACTTCTTAATATTAAAGTACTACTAACCACGCTACATAAGATATTAACACTATGTATTTGTCATTTGTCATGTTTGTGAGTCTTCCAATGCAATAATATCAGTGTTTCCCTATATAGTGGAACATTTCATGTTGACTTTAATAGGCTAGAGCACAAACATAAATATAAGGCCTTATGTACCGTTCTGGAGACATACACCCTCTCCAGGACAGCATTGGACTGAGCTTGTCGACTCACTCCTGCCTGAATGTGAAGTATGTGCGCACAGGGCTTGGCCACTAGCCTATACACACACGCACACACACACACACACGCACACACACACACAAATGACCAAAAAACAGGGTTGGGGCAGGGAGGGGACAGAGAGGTGTTATGATAATACATGAGAGATTCAGAGAGGGAGAGAAATCAACCATATAGTTCAGGTTAATGGAACAGATAGCCAAGTTGTGCCAGGTGCTTTCTTCACTGACACTCAATGCAGAGCTTTCACAGTTTGCCCACAGTAATTATGTTTGGCATGGCGAGCGAGAGACAGGGGCTATAGAGGAGAAACAGGCATCCGAAAGAGAGAATCCAGAAGAATGTAGCACCTAGTCTAAACAGAGGGTGATGAGCTGTCATGTGAGAGGAGAGCTACAGAGACATGGTGAGCACACGGTCTCTAACCAAAACACTGGTGTCTGTCATGAGATCATCCTGTTCAGTTGACCAATGTCCGACCGAGATTCAGGGCCTTTTACTACTTTCTACCCTTACATTCCAAGCACAGCATAGTCTAAAGTATTACATTTAAAAATGGATGCTCCGACAGACCATTTAAACAGCAAGGCAAACTGCACTTATCTGAAATGTTCTCACAACATGGAAAAATACAGGATGAATAGAGGTATAGTCTGGGCTCCGGCCACTCCCTTCATCTGTCAATTGACTCCAATTTGTGCCCCAAGAAAAGGGAAAACAAAGCTATAACTATTTGCATGACTCCAACCTGAGGTGATTTTTACTCAAAAAAGATAAAGGTGAGGCCATGGTGGCACTTACAGTTAATTTATAAGGGTGGGACTGGTGAACTTTAATAAGCTTTAATGCCTGGTTACCAAGTGACTGTGCCAGAAGTTTTAAAGCTCTTTCATGTGTTACAATACACTCAGTCTCCTGTAATCATTCTCCTGTAACCTATAATAATATGCCAGTACATTTCTGTTGCAACTGTTCACTTCATCCCTTTACAGGAAACTAAAAAGCAAAAACTAAAAAGTCTGAAGGAAAAGTCTAGTATAAAAGTAGATGGTCATACTTTTGTCATTTTAGACAAAATACTTAGCATTGAAAAAGCTTTAAAGAATCCAGACCAGTGACCTGAAAGCATAATCTATAGCGTCAAGATAGAGTGACTCTGCAAAGTATGTTTGTTTCAGATTTATTTCATCGGGGTATTAACATTTATGAAGAAAATATACCCAAATCACCCTTGGTAGCCTACTTCTGTCTTACATTGACTATTAGTGCAACAGCTCGGGATTTGTCTTCATAACACCGCCAGAGTATGGCCTCGTTTCTTCCCAGTTTTGTTTTTTTGGAGAGTTGTTCCGTCTTTGTAAATGTTGAATTATCTGTCCGGGGTCATGGTTATGCGAATTCTGATGCAGGGTGGATTTCTTTCTTTATGAACAACATATAATTACACTGTCAGCAGTTTAAGAAGGAATTCATTGCCACGCAACTCTGCGCTCACAAACACCCAGCCACCCAAACACAGAAAGCCTGACTTATATAATCAAACTTAAACAAGGACACACGCTTACCTCTCAAAAAGTAGTCGGACAAAAAGAATACCGACGGCCAAAGGTAGGGCGTACAGGATCTGGCCCACTCGAGGGTAGTCCACACCAGGTGGTGGATGCTCAAGGTCCGCCCATGTAACATTTTCTGGAAGCCAAAATCGCTCACTCCAAATCCAAGCGGAGATAGAGGAAGTCATTGGTAAAAAAAAGATACAAAGAAAACAGAAAAAAGTAAATGAATAGCCGAGAACTTAATTTCAGAACATCTGGAAGCTCTTCTCGAAACTTTGCCACCCTTTAACTTGAAGAACTAGTGTCTCAACCTCCTCGTCACAAGCATCACCGGTCTCTTAAGTTCCTGGTAAAACCAGAAACCGCTAAATGACGAGTACAAGGTAACACCCACTGAACCAGGCGGTCCACGCAAAATAGTCCGGCTTGAGGCAAAAAATTGTGTAAGACTTGACTGGCCTGAATATATATATCGGTTTTTGATTGTAGCCTGTTTTTCGTAGTTTGAAGTTTAACTAGTAGGCTACCTACCATTTTCAGTCATCTGTGTCTAGCTGTGAAGTTTAGAGACAAACTACATTTCACCTAAAAGCGGTCTAAAAATCTAACTAGCTGCAATCAGTCTCATGTAATGTGTGTTTGTGTCAGAACAACAATTGCGTTTATGTGTAGAATATTTTGAAACTGGTAACCAGTGGTAACCCAGGTCATATGATGTATTCATGGCAGATTCCCTGATGTTGACTCAACCCTTTACCAATGAGGATTTGATCAGCAGGTCTCAAACAGCCTACAGAGGGACCAGCTCTTGTCGTATTTGTACCATACATACAATATCTAAAACAACACGGGCTGATATGCAAGAAAGTAGTTAAATTACTTTTCGAGATTGTGAAATTACTTAAATAGTTTAACTTATTTACTGGTGAAGTAGGCCTAGTTATAGTCGTTATAGTTATACAGTTTAAGAGTAGCCTAGTTTTTCCGACAATGCCAAAGCCTGCAACCTGCATGTGTGCGGATGCGATAAAGTTTGTGTGTGTGTGTGTGTGTGTGTCAGAGGAAGAA
>OMKK01035842.1:8011-20971 GCA_900302305.1 Polymixia japonica | reverse complement strand
CGAGGGGGGGGGGGGGGGGGGTCATGAATTAGTTAAATATAGTCACAGCTGTCACTGATTTGTAATGGAGGCACTCAGGCCGCTGGGCAAGGCGGAAGGGCAGCAGGGTGGTAGTGGTGGGTGTATAATGTAGGATGGCGGTAGCGGTGGGCATGTGTTAGGACTTCAGGGACGGCCCCAGATGAATTTCTCCGCTTTGATAATTCGCCGATGAAACAGAATTAAAATAGCGTCCACCCCCAAAAGAAATCTGAATGAATGGAACAAAAACGCGTAGATAGTGGATATGACTAATGTACTGTAACCACCACCACCCCCACCATCGGCATGTCTCCAATCGAAATTTACCTATGCTCGTTTATCAAAATTGGGACGCTTGTGTTAATCTTTGGTGCAACATGGAAACCAATGCCAAGCAAGCCTCATCATACGCAGTCCCCAGTGGGATGACGACTCATTACAGCCTAATTGAGGTGCAAGCGCTGAACATGTGCTAGCTGAATTTCAAACCAGTATGCAGGCTTAGCCTATTAAGTGAGAACAACTCGGTAATGTAAGACACCATAAACAAACCTCCAATCATGAATATGAATGGCTAATACCTGATATGTTGAACTGATCCAACCTTAGGGTTGTTTGTGTATCACTTATGCTTTGTGATGTACTTGTACTTGATCTCATTACAAGAGGGTGATATTAATCGAAGCTTCAGACCAAACTCGCCAGGTAACTGCTGTAGAGAATGAAATAAACGATACAATTAAGATTTACTTAAAGATGCCCTACACGATTTTTGTATAATTTCAGCCTATAGTTATGTAGTTCTACTGTAGTGAAAACAACCTTCATTCCCATAGGATTAGTGAGATTCAACTATACATTTCTGACTAATAGCACGACACAATGGGGCAACCATAATTACAGTTATAATGGCAAGGCTTTTGTGTGCCAAGGGCTTTCTGGTTAACATGAGCATAGAGCATGACTTTGAGCTTCTTACACGTGCCGGGGTTTGTATCCACTAGGGGTGGGTCACCCCCAAAGGGACACTTGCCAAATTGGATTTATGAAACTTTCTCACGTCATCAAAATTAGTGCAATTTACAACGTAGACCGATAAATCAGACACTGTCATTGATGGGAGTACCGTGTGCAAAATAGTAATTATTTACATAGGACACAGCCAAACCTATGCACGTTTGGTCACTCTTGCCGTATGAAAAGGAAGGCAGGAAGTTTGCATACTTGCATGAAGAAAAAGAAACTTCTCTGACGACAAGGTTGACGTTATGGTCACAGAGGATATGGTCACAAGAGGACACCTTGTTTGGTAGGCAGTCATAAAAGTGGGATCAAAGTCATAAAAATCAAATTTGGAAATAATAGTTTACTACCCATTCAACTTTATTATATTGGTGATTACAGCTGAACTGTATCAATTATCTTTTACCGGGTAAAGCTCAAAGGTTCAGCTATGTAACTTATAATTAATGATTATGAATGCTTCAAGTCGTGTGTTCATTTTGTTTTTTTAAATAATCAGCCACTTACATTTCCATGACACCCACTACAATACCCATAAACCTTGGCAACTCCCAACCAACCAATCACACAATCAGAACAGGTCTTACGTAGGTGTCGTACTCGTTCCACTCTTCTCAGCGCCCAATTTAGCGCTGTTTGAACGTAATGTAATTTTACAGAATAAATCTGATCTATCGCACTTCGGCGCACTCTTTTTCACTCTTGTAATCTGTAATATGCCACACGATTGTGGACACCAGAGCAGTGGTTACAATCCGTCACAAAACAATACACCATTGTTGGAACTCCAAAAGAAAAAACCACACTGTTGCGCAAAGCAAGTTGGAAATTGTAGCTCTTTACTGAGCTAAGATGTACACAATCTTGTACATCAAATTTCAAAATGCAAATCCAATTAGTTCTGTAAATTCTCACAATGATTGAATGAATGGAACCATATGGAATATTTTTAAATCTCTATGCTAAACATTAATGGTGAAAATACTTCAGGAACCTTGACGTTGAGATTACCAGTGACTAGCCAGCTCTATAGTTTGTCATGCGCAACGCAACAATAGAATTCATTGAAATGTGCATTTACATTTTCCAACCAAACATGAGATTGATTTTACTGGTATGACAAAGATGGAATTGATAAATACCATTAGCTAGTACGACAGCTTGATAAAAGAGGGCCAGTGTTCTTTTCACATCGATGACTGATACCATTTATGAATTAGAAAACTAGCTAAGAAGGCTAACACTGGAAGTTAGCTTAGCTACCATCTACCACCAAGCTCTCTGTATTCATACAATCCAATAATATATTAAGGCCAAGTAGCATAGTGCTTGCAGAGTGATCGTTTTAGTGGTATGTGGCAGTAAATTCAAAATCAGTGAGAGCTCCCTTTACATGAAAATGTGGCCAGTTTATTAAAATAACCACGTAAAGCCAACAAGTGGTTTAGCTATTAACATGCGCCATTGTGTGGACAGTATGCAAAGCACCTAACAGTGCCATGGATGCATACATCCCTTTATACTACTTAAACCTAAACGCATGTCAAGAGATGCAAAGACAACACTGTGTGCTTTGGCTGATTCTTTTGCATAACCTAACATGTGAATGTCATCATTAAATCCCACCTGTCCCCTAATACACCCTGCAAGCTTCCTTTAGCTGGGGAAAAAAAAGCAAAAAAGTAAAAGGAAAGGAAAGGAAAAGTAAACCACACTGAAGCCTGGGTTTGTGTGCGGACCAATGAGCACTAGACTGGCTCGTCACAGCCACCTTCAGCACCTTGACTGTCAACAAGCAGCTATTGGTTCCTCTAATCTTAGTTTGAGACTGAAATAAGGGCAAAGGTTGAGCAAAGGTCAACTTTATTTTCTTTGATTTCTGATCGCCCAGCCACCCACCTCACATTTCTACCTCCTGTTGAACCTCCTTAAAAACGCCTCATCACTGCTCCATTTTCATTTCCATATTCTTTCCCCTGGCAGCGGGGTTTCAAACGCCATTTTGGCCTTTTGTTCACCTTCCCCTCTCCACATTTCTTTGAAGATGGCATGTTTCGCTGGCACCATAGGCAATAAATAAATAAATAAACCTTCCTTCTAGCCTTTATCAAGGTAGTTTAACCCTTTTCAAATCTTACTGAACCTGCCCTGTTAGCAGATCAAATGAGCACATCTGTTTATGCACCCATACGGTGGTGTGCACACTCCTATATACACACACACACACACACACACGCACGCACGCACGTACGTACGTACGCACGCACCCCTCCCTCACACATGGATAGATCCGTCAGTGTCAGCAACCTCCAATGGGAGCTCTGTTAACCCAATCTCGGAAGCGCCATGTGGAGGGGATAATTGTCATGGATACAAATTAAACAGCAACATCCATTGTGAGCATGCTAAGTGGGGAGAGCAAACACAGCCCAAATGAGAGCAGCACGTCTCAAGGGGTACTTGGGAGGATGCAGGGGGTGGTAAGTGAGGCAGGGGGGGTGGGGTAATTTTCGGTGCCACTGAAGAGAAAAATCACAATCGGCTGGATGCCAAATCAACCCCTCCCTTCAAATGACTTCCACTTCTAGATAACGAACAAGCCTAAAAACCTAAAATGACGGTGAAGCCTTGTGCGCTAGCAAACCTTAGTTAAAGAAACAAATAACTGCAAACATGAATCAAACGCAAACACGTTAAGCTGGAAACAGACTACGGCACTTTTGAAATCCTAACGTACACCAACAGTAGAGGTCATATTGCACAATTGTATTTCATGTTATTATAATGGTGTGCATAGCAGCCGCTGAGGCAAGGATAGGAGTCTCTCGGTAGTATACTATACTAGTCACTTTACACCAGTCACTATATAGTCACAGTATTATCAAAGGTTTTAACACCACAGTAGACTACAACTTTGGTATCATCCCTACACATCATTCAGTCTAAGGTTTTCAAGAGCAACTCTCACAGCTGAAACCTCTTTTAGGAGTGTCTCTGATCATTTCAGACATGGAACTCCATTTTCCAACTGTAAACATCAAACAATCACATTTAACAGAAAGGCCCCTGTCGATCTGCAGATAGACAAGAAGGTATTAAAATGATAATTCTGACCATTTTCAACCTGGATCTCATTGCCCCATCTTTTCCTCAATCGGCAGCCAGCTAATAATAAACAAGGAAATTACCAAAACAACAAAGTTAGCATCAAACAAACAAGCCATTATCAAAACTGTGCAAGGCCGGCATGTCTTGCGATATTTTCTATGTATATGTATTTACAACCATGTGTCATTGCAGGATAAGCATAACTCAACAGGACATGTTTCGTGTGATTTGGAGATCGGTTTTTGGAGTTGCAGACTGCCCCAAAAGACTGTATTGGAGACTAGCAAACCCAGCCAACTCAGACAGTATGTACGCTATAACGAAGCAGTTCATGAAATTTTGGCCAGAGCCAAACAGTATCATCAGAAAAGATAGGGAAATGAGGTCCAGGTCAAAAATGGCTGGAATTATGCTTTAAATTGAATCTCTCACACCTTCAGGCATGGGGAGGACATCATTGGTATGTCAACTACGGGGCCATCTAAAAATGTGTACAATGGCAGCAGAGTAACAACAGTCCATCTGAAAATGATGGACTGTATGACCTAGCAGGCTCTAGCCTGTGCTTAAAAAAAGAAAAAAAAAAGAAAACTAGCAATACCTCCTCCCAGCACTGGAATATGTCCTGAGACAACAAAGGGGTGGGCAGATATACTAGACATCTATATTAAAAATGTCTCTTCATTCTCTGACTATTCAACTGTAAAGGAAGATAGAGGGCGTTTTCTGGTGTCAGGGAAGCGGACCTATGCAGATGATAACACCTGCTGTCTGACTTGCCATCGCTTCACGGGTGCAATGCATAACTTTTTCCCCTTTGAGAACCAAGAACCACTCGAATGCCATTGTTCATAGAGGCAAACACAAATGCCGACATCGGGCCTGTGTGACATTTTCGCTTACAAGCACAATCCTGTGTGAACATACAAGGTACTCTGTGGTGACTTATGCACATAGGTTGCTACGCAGAACAAATACTGTAATTACATAGAACACCACTAAAAAGCATCAGGTTTCAGCATTGAGGCAGCCTTTTATTTCAGTGACAAACCCTCAAGACTAACGTCCAACCCCCATACCCTGCGCAACTTATCCCCCACAATCCCACCACAGGGAGAGAGAGGGAGAGAAAAAAAAAAAGAAAGGGTGAAAATAATGCTGTGGTAAGTAGTCCCAGCTCTGAGGGAGAAGACTGGAAAACCAGACGCGGACAACACTGTTGTGGAATGGACTGAATAGCAGATGGAGCGTGGGCAATTCTAGTGAATTCCAACAACCAAGTCTACAAGAGCCAACAGAGCCAAGGATTGCAGACACATCTGCCTTTGTCACAAAGAAATACACTGGCTTTTCACACTTTAATTTAACAATTTAATTTGAACTACAACCATTCATACCCATTTAAAGAGAAATGCATGTGATCTTAAGGTAGGACTAATTTCCGATTGTAGCGTGTTCCAAGTGTTTGGTGAACTTGTTGCGGGGTATTGGATATGACAATGACAGAAGCGTGCTATTAATCATCCTATGATAATTGGTACGCTTCCATTTAAGACCTGCTGAGTGTGCATTTCAAGGCAGTAGGGTCAGGTGGTTCCTCTAACATCCAAGCTAGGTTTCCACATAGGTCCTCACCCAAATAGCATCAGAGATGGCTCTATCAAATCCTGTGTTGGTAAATGTGCCAACAATGTAAAATTTAGTACAACTTATGTTACTTTTATAAATAAGAACAGATGTGTCTTCATACCACCACATGTAAAACAAAATACCAAATGCTTTACTATAGCCAACAATTGGGATTTTAAGATCTTAGTTTCTTCAATATTGACTTTGTGTCCATGTAATCTTAAAAAAAGGGTCCCATTCCAACATGTCATTATATTGCTAGGTTTGCTAAATGGTGGTATAATCTCAAATGGAAAATAATTAACTCTTTCCAATGAAACCTGATTTGTAACGCAAGCAACTATGTTTCTGGTTCTGACCATGACAATATTGACCAGCCATCAACTGATCAAGCCATGGACAACCCAGAAGAGTACATTTCTGGTGAATTTAATGCTGATCCTTAGATGTAACAAGTGTGTCAACATAAAGCAACCAAACATCGTCCCAGGTCAACCTAAGGATGTGGCATTAGCACATTGTCAGGATGTTTACAGGGATTAAAGCAAAAAATATATATATTCTGACTGAAAATGAGCTGTAGCATGGCGCACACCGCAAATATGTTTGGGGCCAATTTAGGGTCGGCAACGCACGCCATGTGTTTCACGATGTTAAACTTTTCTAGGTAATGTTGATAGATATAGTGTCACGTGATATTGTAGCCATGATGCTGATTAATTCATGATACCGATTAATTTATGTTATACAATGCAAATATGCTCCGAGATAGATTCCTGGCTGACTGCCTTCAATCTAAACAACTGCTGATATTATCTTAAACCATTCTTAAATTGTGTTAGTTGCGCTCACCTTTCTTTTAAAAGAAATTAGTGAGCAGTTGTTTTCCCTCAGTTTGTTTGCTTTCTTTCCTTTCTTCCTTTTCTTGGCCGCACTGATTTCCACCGAGTACATCAAGAAAAGTCCCGCCTTCGACCTGGTTGATGGCCAATCATAGACTAGGATTTTTGGGTGGCACCCGGGGTGGCGAATCTCCAGGGTGGTCCGTACCCCCCTGGCTGTTAAGATTTTTTTTGCACCAGGAACTAAAAGGCTCCCTCGGTTCACAGAGCCAAGCCCATCTCTATTTATTTTTGACAGTTTTATTGATCTCCAATACATTGGAGCCTTCCTTCAGTAAAAGCGCGTCCATGCTAGCTAACCTGAAAGCAAAAAAACGTCCGCTCTAAAAAGAATCCAATTGACGGAAATCCGTCGTAGCGACGGAGAACTTTAATCCCTGTGTTTAGAGATTAAATGATCCATTGGGAGCAGGGTATTAAGATTGATTGAGGACAGAGTAAGGAGAGAGTTAAGAACCATGTGGGCATTATATTACACAGCAGCTCTAAGCTGCATTATGTGTTGCTATGGAAGTAACAAAGAAGCCAAGCACTTTGTACAATAAAAGATTGGAAAGGTTCTTGTGCTAGTGTTACCTGAATTCATGCTGATGTTCAGCGAAATCCTAACTATTACATACCGCAATATGAGGCGGTCTTCTAATCCAGATTACAATTTGGACAAGCTCTCCCAGCAACAAAAAGAGGGCTATGAAGGTTCCCAAATTCAGGTGCCAACTAAATGGTCAACTCATGACTCATTCTGAGCCACCTACTTTTCCTCAATGTGGAAAAAACAGCAACAAATATCCCGTTTGCCCAGTTTACATAAATACCTGGCATAGTGATCTGAACTATACCAGTTCTGACATCAAGAAAGTCTTGCAGCTACTGAGAAGTGTGAAATGTCTTCTTGATTGGAAGACACTTTTTTATCATATTGTCAGATTTGACACCTTTTAAGATTAGATCAACAAGATAGTTATTTTTCTCATGAATAAAACATAAGTTTACAAACCATGGTAAGCATTTCATTGACAAATTCTGATTTTATATATTGCAACTATTTAATATATAGCAACACTTATATTAGGAAATTGCATCACTGTGTGCAAATGGGTTTGGTATAATTTTTTCACTTGCAAATTATCTGTGAAACTCCAACAAAAATTAAATAACTAATAGTGGGGATTTATTTTCAATGTGCACCTTCCTCTGTCCAGCTGCCATTTCTTGTTTTCATCCATTTCAGTATTTATTTAATGCATGTTTTACAGTGATAATAGCAAGATTCCATCAGTCAGATCCCTCATTTTTGGTGACCATGGACAAGTGACCCTTATTGCCACATCAAAGTTTGTAGTTGACTCTCACTCTCTGTATTGCTATTACCCTTGATCCTTAGCTGAAGACCTTTGGAAAATCACTTTAAATTACTGGCCCTCAATTCTTTTATATTTATATATTAGTAGCTGCATGCGATAAGAATAATTAGAGTTGTTTGCCTAATTTTCAGTTATATTATTATTAGTTCATATTTTATTATCTTTCTTTATCTTCTATGCTATTTTATGTTTCAGCTGTCAACACATTTTTTTATCCAACATCTCTGTCAAGATATGCAATTAGTTTGCATCAGAAGTATGGCACTGAAAGCACGGTCAACAATAGAAACATAATCTCCAATGGTCACACAGACAAATATATGGTCCATATGAAAAACTGTCTGTCAGCATAAATGACCAATGCCCAGTACTCTGTATCGGTAAAATTTCTATAGCCGTGTCACAAATCAAAATCATCATTTACATGCCCATTTTCAAAAATCCATTTCCCTGGGGATCATTCCCAGGACCCCCTGCTATAAATCTGTCATCTCCCCTGGTCAGCTGCATTTTTCAATTAACTGGCTACTCCCCTAGCAAATGGAAAATCCTGGGCTAACAGAGGGGAGTGGCTACAATCAAACTGGCACCAGTACACAATAACCCTCTAAAATAAAACTGTAATCATAAACTTGGTTTAATCCCAGTTTTCTTTGGTAGCACCACCAGGTAACATCTAATCCAAGCAGTCTACTATCATAGTGACGTGAGCTAAAAAAATAAATAAATAAACAGAACTGACTATGATTATTTACACCTTATTACATAATTGACTGAGGTGCAAACATACTTCTTCCTGGTCTTGGATGTTGACAAGGGTGGTGCCTGCGGTAGGATGGTAGCAGCATCCTTGCGGGGCCTGCCACGAGGGCGCTTGTCTGCGTGGGCAGGGCTTCCTGTGGACGTGGCCCCTACACTGCTTGAGGGCGGTGAGGGTCCCTGGTCAGAGGGTTCCACAGTCTTATCCTCTGATGACATTCTGAACAAGGAGAGAGGATATGTCTTCAGGGGCAGGTACAGAAACTTTGGAAATTTAATCTCTAATCCCTCATATCAACTTTTAGGTTGCAAACAGACAAAATGGCGATATGGAACCATGGAACCAAATGCCATAAGGAGCTACTAACCACCTCTTTAATCAAAGTAGTTCAATAGAACGAAAAGGTTTTTCAATGGCTGCGTGGGTCTGTATACTTTTATAGAAATTCTCCATTTGAGACTGACATGCAAGATTGGGAGAAACAAAGAGTGGAATGGCATTCAATTTAAATTGTTAGCCTGAGTGCAAGTGCACGACATGCACCTTTGTCCATTTAGGCACCAGGATTCCCCCTTAGTGTAAACCTCACACATCTCTAATGAAATCAGCCATCTGCCATAACGTATTTAGACCACCTTTGACAGAATGTAATACTTTAAAAAAAAAAAAAAAAAATTTTTAAATGAATACACATTTGAAGTGACTCCCATACCTGCTTGATAATATGGTGCTTTCGCCTTATATTCAAATGAACAACTTTTCAAATGCCTTCCACATTGGCTAGTTTGTAGCTAACCTTGGCTTTGCAAATGGACCAGAAGAACCTGCCACAATCTCGACTTTACACAAGAATACATTACAATTGCTCTTCATGTGATCCATAGGTGGGCACTCTGCCATGTTCTCTGTAGTAAATATGTTGTGAATACATGCTCTACATGCTATCCAGGTACATTTTATGACATTTAGTTTTTGGTCAAATACTATGTAAAATCAATGCCATTATGAGCCAAGCATGGGTTGTATTCTAAAGTTGTTAAATAGGTTGTTGTGGCTTCAGACTATTTCGACACCGACATCAAAGCTTGCATTGACAAAGACATTCTGCACCTTTCCTCTTGTGTCTCAACCCATCTTGTCAGCACATTGTGATGGACAGAAATCATCTTTTCCCAATGATTTGTGGGATCCTTCTTTCTCACATTGGCCTCTTTCAGCTTGACAGGTGGGAGTCCAAGAGTTTTTTTTTCATAGGAAACACAATTGGAAACAGTGGTATAACTAAAGAAAAGTGATAAAACTGGTGTGGTTGTTGGTACAACTGCTTTTGGGATCAGGAAATAAAGCTACAACTTTTTGATCATTATCAGTGTGTTCCCTAGGTACCATTCCATGAAGCAAGAAACAATAGCCAACGTTGGTGCTCCAAACACTGGTACTGATGTGTTTTTTAATAACTGCATAAGGACTATCTTAAAACGATGGCATATGTGGCATTAAAGCCTAGTCTATACTTCTAGCATTTGGAAACTCTTGTGTAGACTAATACAGTCATAACAAGCTAGGGTACAATTGGACAGCTGCTAGCGTTAGCTTTTGTTACTCAAGCCTGAGCACAAAGCAATTGCATGCTCTAAGAGCAGCTAACGTTAGCTAGCCTGTTGTTCAGAACTAAGGTCTTGTTTCCCCAACGATCTGAGTCGTTGAACTCCGAACTCCGCATTTTCTGTATATAAAAAATATGATATAACACGATCTATGGGCTAACTTACAGCAGTGGGTTGGATTCGGCTTTGAGCCACTTTAGCCAACCAGGCAACTTTAAAACTGGTTCAGACAGCAAACAGGTTAGCTAACGTAGTTAGTTGGTCAACTCAGCTTGCTGGTACGCCTACGACAAACATCCGCAAACATTATGTTTTTACTTCGTCAAATGCCGTGCTCGACAGCTAACGTTTACATGAACAATCTTTAAATTAAACACATATCAGGACCAAAAGGACTGCGTTAACCGTTAGCCAACTCACAGCGGGTGTACAAGGCAATGAAAAAGAAACACTTGGGCCACACACAGGAAGGCTCGGTCTATTTACTGAAACGGGACTGTTCGGTGGAAGTGTAGCGTTACACACAAAGTAAAAATGATGCCCGTTTAAGTCATCTTAAATCTCGAATGTGTTCTTTTCTTGCCACACTTGTGCTTTATGTGTGTATTTGTTGGGAAAGAATAGACTACTTTAAGAAATGTTCAGACACCTATGCATTGCTGATTATATTGTACACGGACCGTTCTTGAATATTCCGGTCCGTTGAATAGTCTGAGTCATGAAAACCAAGGCGGCGACAAAACCCCAACATCAGACTAACGTTACAGCCCGATAAGGCTGGATCAGCTTCACTCAAAAGCTGCAAAGCAAACATATCTGGCTTGTAGCAAAATTACACCAACCCCCCCAAATATCTTACCTTCCAACCCTATGAATAGCGAATTAATTTCTTCATGTCCAAAATACTGGAGGATAAAACGTCACACTTTTTATCACTTAGCTGGCTAGCAGGCTAATTGAGCTAGCTAGCTTCTCTCCAATGAAGGAACACCGCAGTTCTCAAAAATGCATAACGCATAACATAGTAATCCACTGTTGTAACGTTATTCCTAACTTCGCCCATTTGACGGAAGGACGGATGATGTAAATCCAACAGAAAACAGCTTCATTGGCACCACGTATTTGATGGATCACTTTCCTTTCTCCAATGACAGCTGTCGTCGCACGAATGTTAGTTGCGACCAGTTTTAGGTTATCGAGCTAGTCGGCGTTAGCCAACCAAGTCAGCGGTCAACAATTTTACCATTGGTTGGTAATTAATTGAGCACCAAAACCCCAGCAGATGCACAACTCGACACTCTCGGGGAAACAGAAATGTTATATTTAATCTTCGGCGAGACTAGAGAGAGAGAGACCGAGAGAGAGAGATGCTGGATGGTCACAAGATATCGCGATGTCTCGATCGCTCTGTTACCAACTGGTTCTATTTTCTTCAGCTGCGACAAGCTGCTGCTACTTAACAGACTCTCGCAGCCAGCCTGCCACGCAGCAACGGTCGCCTCCCGAAACTCGAAAAAATAAACGGGAGCATGCCCCCAAAACGACGCTTCGTCCGCGTACAATGGTCGAGCGACGAAATGGCCGTGAAATGTGTAAAAAATTAAGTTGAAGATAACGCTTCGGTGTACTCTCTAACGGTGGCCATAGCTATCGTTAAGTGGCACCGAAGCACGACCCTCTAGGTTGCCAAAAATATAGATCCGACTCCCCGAGCAAAAGTGCTGCACACGAATCTCTGAATTGGCGCGGCGCGTCGAAATGTAAACGTCGACAGGGCCGCGAATATTTAATCGCATCGGTAAAAAATAACAACACAACTAAGGCACAACCCCTTTGGCAATTTCTTCAAAATACTCTCTGACCCTGCGGAGTAATATGGGCATTTAGTAAATAAAATAATGGCTTGGAAAACATGAAATCATGGTGCTTGGGGTTTCACTGGATTGGATTCGGTTGTCAGCCGGTTGTGCTAAAAGCTCATGTAAACCCTTACCGGCAGTGGCTCCAACAGCCCCCCAAAACCTTTCTTGTGCAGGGGAAATCGCAAGGATATATTAACTTTAGTATTTGCCTTTGTGATTTTTACTTACCGCTTTTCTTTTTATTTCCTTCAAAACAATCATACCAATGTATTCACATTGGATACCCCAAACAAACTCAAACCTATACACACACACAGACTACTGCACGCTGAAACCATTGCATCAGTTGGGTTATGTAGCAAAACAGCGGGTATACTGTACATGCAGGGGTTAAATTTAGGAGAGCCCCAGGGGTCGGAATCTAGTTGCTACATATTAGGTCTGTGAGTCGGAAGCTGCAACATATCACTTTGTATCTCTTTCCAACGGTATGTTGGACTCCCTAGTCCCCACTCGCCGGGTTTCTATGAGCGAAGCAGCCAGAAAATTCTGTGGAAACAAATGCAGCCCTATTACAGTAAATGGCAGGACAGGACAATTCTTTCCTAGACTTTGAGCGTCCTCTGCTGGCTCAAAAGTCCCAAGACAACATTTATTTTCTTCCTCACCCTGAACCCCCCGCCC
>OMKK01035833.1:0-14536 GCA_900302305.1 Polymixia japonica | reverse complement strand
GAGGAGGAGGAGAGGAGGAGGGGAGGGGGAGAGAGAGGGGGAGGGGGGGGTGAGGGGGAGGAGTCACCAGACAGACGGACACACAGACAGACGGACTCTGCTCTGGAGAATGGGGACGCCGCACTTATGGAAATAATCACCAGTAACGTGACCATAATAACAATAAAAGTCAACTTTATTGATGCCAGAATTAGAAAGTTGAGGGTCTGAAAAGATATATGTAATGGTGTGTGAAGGAATCCCATAGCGGTTGTGTTATTCAGTGGAAAATGCCTCAATGCTACAAACCGAAAGCTCTTTTTTCTGAGGTTTTGGCTTCATGTATAGCCAAGAGGGGGGATAACCCACATCCTGCACAATCACTGCTGCCCGCTCTGAGAGCTGCATGGAGCCAGTTCAATGTACACAGTACTGCATTCAGGTCGCTACATCATCGTCCTCTATTGTGTGCATATTTAATATTAGTATTCCAAAAAAAGGGATATTATTCAGAGCAACTTTCAGTGCGTGAACATGTCTTGGACCACCCTGCTGCCCAGTCCACTCCAGTAGATACTCAGGAGTTACATCGAGGAAAGCCCAGAGCAGGCAGCCACAGGCTGTGTGTATTGCAGTGCACGTTTAAGCTTGGCTCCCTGTCAAAATTAATTATTGATCCATAGGACCCTGCAACCACAGGCCAGTCTGGTAACTATTAAGATAAGACTTTGTTGATGCCTGTGGTTTTCATGGAATTCCTTTTCTCATTCGACAGTTTCAAAAGGGAGTATCTAAATTTAGGTTTTTCTCTTAGAAAGTTGGGTTGGATTTCAGCTTCACTGTCAGTATCTGAACAATAGGCATCTCCTCAACATAGTTTCTTTCTTGATAGTTGTTCATGGAGACATGTTTTGGACCACGCAGTTCCACGGTGTGATGAAGTTCGACATCAAGAAGATGTTCCTCCGTGATTCTCGCTCACTTGGTAACAAATGCATTCGTGAACTGACGCTTTAACCTGGTTTGTGTGTCTGAGTGTGTGCATCTCTGTGTGTTTATTTTATTGTCACTGTTGTTTGATATGGACCTTAAGTCTGATTATAACTTGCCTTACTCATCCTAACATTTGGGCAACAGGATGGTCCAGCAGTAAGTGGGGTTGCCCCCTACCGAATATCAACAAACTGGCCAACCTGGAGCGGTACTTGTCATCTAGATCATATTTCATTGAACCTTCACATAGCACAGTCTTTTTGTGTTATTTTAGTATAAAATAACATAGAAATATTGCACATAGCAGCTTTAATCATTGAGTCAATCTTCTGCCCAAATAAAACATTTCAAGACATGTTGAAGCTGACATGAAGCCCAGAAATTCATGAATACACTTCTAACCAGAAGAAAAATGGAAATGTACTGGCCACATTCTAAAATGCCAGGAAGAAACGCATCCAAATTATTTGTGTTTGAGTTTCCCTCAATTGAACCCCGACATGAGGTTCAAAATGAAGGGCAAAAAACAGATTCCGTTACAGATGCCATCTGGCGTGTCGATATTTTCCACATTTGGCGTGTTTCTGTTCCTATACAGTAACTGTCCTTGACAAACATGGCGAGTCTTTTTTAGCATGGCAGTGTTACAGCCATCCTCTACTCGTTGAGCTGCACAGGGAATGGAACCGCTAACCCCCGGCGTTGTAACCATGTGCACCAACAGGGCAGAAGGTGAAATAGCAAGTTACAAGTCAGATGTTCAAATAGTTGTTTTGGACGCGGTCGCGCCTATAACGTCAGTAATATCTCCCCGCGATGCACAGCTCAGCTTAAATTGCCTTCGCCATGAACCCTTCAAACGCCAAGGACGTGACCTTGCTTACAGTATGTACTTTTCATAGATCAAGACCGAAGCCAGATGAATAATTTGAAGCAGACTAAATTGCTCTACAGACAAACACCATTAAAAAAAATATTCATCATGACTGAATACAGTCAAAAATAGGTTTAGCATGATTCATGTCCCCGCACGAAATGTTGAAAACAAAGATGAAGGAAAAGAACCACAATGACAAAGTTTAAATCCTCCCACAGAGCAGGGCCAAACCTAATCAGTCTTGTTTGTAAGGAGCTGCAGAGCACCAGCGCTACCAGGGGGATGTAAAAGTTAAATGCTCAGCTAGTTTTGGTTTGGGCTGGATTGTTCTGCGTTGGATAGCTAAAACAGCTGGATGACATCACAGAAACTGAGAAGACGGTACTTTTGGGGGATTTGATGCGCCGGCCACATTCATTTCGGTTTTACAGAAACAGATAAATTTGAAACAATAAAAATAAGGGCAAAAAAGCGAAGAAATAGCAAAGAGACAGAGATTGTTTCCCCATGTTTAACAGAACATGATTCATGCGCCATATTCGGTTATTCCACATTTTTTCCCCGCAAATGTGCTAATTTCATTACAACCGTAGTACGTTGCTGGGAGATTGGGTCGGTTTGTCAGAGACGGAGAAGGTAAACAGGAGAGACGCACGCAGGGGACAGTGTTTATCCTGCCATCTTGGCATTGTGCCTCTACTCCTACCCTGTTGTGAACCGTTCCCACCAGGAAACTCAAACAGTATCAACACAATCTGTCAGAAAATAGCACGTCTCAAGCCCAAGACCACGATTCGGCTTTTGCTACCACACAGCTAAACCTGTTCAATGTCAGTAAAGTTTCACAGAAATGTAAAACAGAATAAACAGCAACGGAGAACACACCACAGCAGAAAGTGACTCACATTTAATATACATTCAAAGGATGATACTTAAGATTTGTCAGCACAGTGAAGGAAAATCATTGCGTGGCCTGGCCCCTAGTATAAGTGTGTTCAGCTTATCCTATACTTTGTCTGTCACTACAAGCGGCTTTGTCTGCAATCCTGAAATCCTGCCAGATAATTAGACATACAACCCTCCTCCCAGAAGCTTTAGGTTATTATCAGCGACCAGGAGGTCTTGTTACTCTACATCACTCTCTGGAGTGTAAACGGAAAAATGTGCACCCATAAACAGAGTCATTAAAAAGACAAATGTTTTATTGAAGGTTATAATGCACTTTAATTCTACTGTTAAACAGGTTTGTAGTCTCAAACCTCATCCCGACTGTAACCTTCCCTCATCTTGGTCTTTGAAACGACCTTCAGTCAGATTGTACGTGCAGTGAATGGAACAGTAGACGTTCAGTATGTGTAGTGAGTACATGAGAAGCTGTTGAGGGAAACGGCATAGCATGATTTGTCCCTCTATAGTGGTACAATATGTCCATTTTGTAAATGAGCTGAAAGTATATAGTTGTGAAGGTTTGTTAAGTGTGAGCCAACATTCCAGGCATGACACGCCCCCTCGCTCTGCACCCCAAACAGCAGGTCTATAACATACCGGCCTCTGGAGCCAACTCCTCCCACTGTTGTTTGGACCACGGTGTTTAAAAATACCTACGTTATCTACAGACTCTGTGACTTTACTCACTGTGAGGCTATCCCAGCAAGATAAAGGCTTTTAAAGTCCCAAACCGGAGTTTTTAGTCTGATAAGTAATTCAATGGTGAGTTGTTGAAGACTTGTCGCTGTGCCTCTCGCGGTATAAAGTCACAAATCACCATATGAAACGGTTAACTCACCTGCAGATGCTGCACACAGACCAACGCAACAGGCAAATCCCGGGGGAGGAAGGGGTCACCACCGAGGGCATGCCCCTCACCGTGCATCCCACACCCAAGCATTCCCTCTCTACGTCTGAAACATAATCCTGCCATCCACACTTATATACAGCCAAGAGAGAGAGAGAGAGAGAGAGAGTTTCCTGTCTGGGAGGAGAAAGTGTCTCCATGCTGGATCTAACACCACAACAGAGAGATTAGAGAGCAGAGAGGGAGGGGGGAGAGTGGCGGAGAGGAGAGGGGGAGGGAAACAGAGAGAGAGAGAGAGAGAGAGAGAGAGAGAGAAAGAGAGAGGCTTTAAATCCCAGTGACTTTGCTGAATGCCTTAGTCTGATCCTCTCTGGACCTGGAGAAGAAATGTCTTACACTCATCCACTTCAGCCAGCGCAGAGCTACTCTGTTCTCTCTCTGTGAATGTCACAGACGTGTATTTGTGTCTGAACGCTTGTGTATCCCATTTAACAATCCCTTACATGAGCACGGTAAGTCCATGAGCTCTTGTTTTGCAAATATTCTCGGTGAATATTGAAGATCTCATTATTTTTTTCAGTCTCTGTATGCAGGGAACCATAATCCTTTACTGTTGACCACTGGGAAACGGCCGGTACAACCATAGTTGTCCACTGTTGGCCGCTGGGCAGCTTCAATGGAGCGGTTGGGGGTTCAGTGCCTTGCTCAAGGGCACCTCAACAGGAATTATGTGAGGGGGAAAAGCATCACTGCAAATGTAAAGTAATCCTTGACATAATGTAAAGACTGGATCCTCCACAGAGATACTGAATGCTGACTTTTTTTTTTCTAAATCAATATCAAATATAGTGTTTCAAAATACGATTTTTATATCTAATATTTAATCTCCATGTTTTAGACTTGATTCTCTCATTTCTAGTCTGTCCCTGTTCTGATTAAATGACATTACATAGCGACAGAGTGCTGCGAGTGGTTAACCACATATATTTACCACCAGAAGACAAAAGTCACAGACAAAATGCCTCCGAAGACAGACTGTAACAGTAAAAAATACACACTAACTATCCCTGCGCTGTGCGTCTTTGAAAAAGTAACTAATGTGGGTAAACGTGACAGCTAGCTAAACAGCGTCCATCAAAGTTCATCATTGGTGACAAATAAACACAGACACGGTTTACATTTCAGAAGAAATTGCCGTGACGAATCAAACATCCAAATAGGAAAATGTCAAAAGAAAATAATTGCTGTCATTAAAGTGAAAGCGACTTGTGAAGTTATTTAGCGAGTTTCAACCCTTTATGTACTACATAGAAACATTTTATAGGATGTAACAAGTAAGTTTAACACTTTAAACAAACAGATTTATCACAAGCTGCTTTACAGAGCAAGAAAGGACATACAACAGATAGGAACAAGATTTAACAAGAGATTAAAATAAGAAAGAAAAGGTACATTTCACAGTATCACAACTTTTAAGATGTTGAGGACAAGGTTGTGTGTGTGTGTGTGTATATTAAATTACTCACTACTATGCACCAGTCTCTCTCCTGACTAATAAGTAACACTATCTTTATACAGTTCTTGGATTCCATCCCCCACAACTTGTCAGGTACCATTTTACCTAATTTGCTCCGTCAACGTACCTTCCAATTTCATTCCTTCAAAACAAAAATACACACAGCACCTCTCAGTTTGGCAGGAATGGGAGTTTCAGTTCAGCTCAGTGGGATCCACAGACATCCAACGGGACACTATATCAGTGATGACTGTCGTGTGGGAGGTAATTACATGTGTTGTATTTCATGTGTTGGAGGAATATGAGAGCGTTTTGTTCAACAATAATACTGCAGAAGTTGGGGAGCTGTGAGAATTGTAAAAACAGCAGATAAAGCTTTGCCGTGAGAGAAAGTCATTTTAAACATAACCGTGTGTCTAGTATAGGACAACGTACGCTTGTGTTACTTTTCAGCACGTGCTCATAACAGCTTGTTGTGTTACTTTTGACATACTATGTGTTAAAAAGTTAAAAGCGTGTTACTGTATGTAAGTATGTGTTACATCCTTAACGAGACACTTAACAACACAGCTAGCCAATGTTGTAATGAACGTGTCCCATATCAATATCTGCTCCTTAGAACATACACCTCTACTTGTTGCATCCCATGTTCAATGTCTGTATTTACTGTTTGAGGCTGATTATATCACCTGTTCATTTGGTGTCTTATGCTGTTTTGCACTACAATGTGTTTTTACAATCTGTTTGTTGATGTGTGTCCATGTAAGCAGCAGAGCTTCCATTTCATCCTGTATCCAAGACAACTTCCACCAACCTTGGTTGACTGGAAATACATATTCTATTCTACTCTATTCTATTTTATTCATTCATTTTATTTTCAACGCTAAATGACACACCTTTCTTTAAGAGTGTACATTACCCAACACTGGTATGAGCACAAAGACATTAACATGACATTCAGAGATCTTGAAGCAAAGAACCAATAGAAGCAAAGTAACATAAAACACAGTGACAAAATCCTCTGTTTATACAAAATATCTCTGTTTCTGTGCCCTTTGCTTGTCTGGATGGTGAAGGTCTCTTTATACTTTGCTCACGCTGAACTGTAGTGTCTTGGAAGATGGAGATTGCTGCTGGAAAATGATGTGTGTTCGCCAGGCCCACAGCATGCTAAGCCAAGGACATAACATCTAGTGCGTTTTGACAGTGAGTAAGTAGGCATAGAGGGCATAGTCATCTGCATATTGCATCTCATGTACAGAGGAGATCTTGGCCTCAGTAAGTGTTTGCAGTCGCCGGAGGTTAAACACATTTCCGTCAAGGCAGAATAGGAATTGGATGCCATCATCACTGGTGAGGGATAGGAGAGGAGTGTAATGTCTTTCAGAAAAGGAGTGAATATGGCCGGGGCTGGTACACACATCCCTGCACATTCCACAGAGACTGCATCCCACTGATAAGTACACAGGCCTCCATGTAGTTATGGAACAAGCTGTGTCCATAAGATAATTTGGTCCCTGGTGTCTAAGGTACACACCCAAAAAAAAAAAACACACACACACACACATATATACAAACACACATTTTAATAATTAAGAACGTGCATATATCAGATGAGCAATTGAGTGCTCATGCACACAGTTACATACTCACACTTATACACACACACACACACACACACACACACACACACACACTGATTTCATTACACTCAACCCCAAAGCCCCAGGGGTTCCAGACCAGAGCGCTCCTCCACTCTGCGTGCAGCCAGAGAGGAGACAAGCGTCTCCCGGCACCGGGGGCAGAGTCTGGGGGCCGGTATGAACTTTCTGTTGAGGAAACCACATTCCCACAGTCAGAGGAGTGGGATGATACTGTTGGCCTGGATTTGAGATACATGCTTTGGACTACAGATTCGTTACCACCGCCTAAGATGAAAGGACGGCCCTCCGACATCGGAGCCCCCGACTCGCCTGCTTTTTCTCCCAACCGCTCGGAAAATGTTCTTGGCCCTTTGGGGAGGTGGTTTGAGTTGACTGGCTTTGTGTACACAAGGAACATATGGGATCTGTTATGAGTATGTCTTTGGATTTGCCTCAAATAAGTCCTCAGAAAGGCTCCCTGTTTGATGACGGACACAAATGGGATGTATCCTCCTAGGAGTCTGCTTGGTGGTGTTCAGGGTAACGTGTTCCCCAGGGAGGGTGAGATGGTACAAAGACATCCTGTAAAATGCATCCGCTGAATAGTCACAAAGTGAAGCTTTCCAAAATGAGATTTCTACCGGCCATTAAACATGACACCTACTCCTACACAACGATCACTCGTATGAAATCAAAACTCAGTAGGATTTTTTATTGATGTTAAAAACCTTTTGTTTTAAAAAAAATACAAAGCAATAAACATCAGGTAACATATTCTTCATTGGAAATGGATCTAATGATAATTATAATTATTGTATTTATATAGTTCACTTAGTGTTCCTGTCAAAACCTTCTACTGTTTCCAAGCCATTTGAACTAGTAACAACTAGTTACTAGTAACAACTAATTCAAATGTAACAACAAAAAGTCTTAGACACCTAGTTTCCTATTATTCACCTCGTAGGGAGCATGGGGGTTCAAACCCCTGTGTTGGCAAACATCCTGCCTGCTGAGGAGCTCTTGAGCAAAACACTAAATCTCTACCAGCTCCAGGGGCGCTGTTCTGAAGTGAATTAAAAATATCACATTTACATTTTAGGCATTTAGCTCATGCTCTTAATCTTAGTGACGACAGAGTGCAACAGGGGAATAAACTTCAATTCCTAGATCCACTGCTCATACAGTACAGGAAGATGGAGGTTTTATATATATTTGGAAACCAAAATCGCAACTGGAAACCAAACCAACACATCAAATACCACTGGAATCGTATTAGCTGCTCCAGAATTGGTTTTCTATTAGACTTATTCCTAACAGAATACAATCACTTACAAATCGCCGGCTCTGCAGCAGTAGATGAAAGCAGCAGCTCTCAGTTGGGTCCAGAGACCCCCAGGGGTCCTTGAGGGGGTTCAAACAGCTTCAGTAAAATGATGAATACTTTAATTTTGATATAATTTAATTCATTAGAAATGATACCAATTAGAGAATGTTAAGAATGAAGAACTGTTCAAATTATAGGTTCCACTCTCACCACTATTATCTCCCTGTGTGCAGTAGAGACCGTTCTAAATCAACAGCAATTATTATAATAGCATTCCCAAATGGGATCCCTGGGACAAGATCTTATCAAATAGGGGTCCGAGGACTAATGTGTGTCTGTAGGGGTCCATGGTGTAAAAATATTTGAGAACCTCTGGCTTAAAAGTCATAGAAGCAGCATTGTAGCTGAGAGGTTGCTGGTTCAAATCCCCATAACATATAGGAAATGAGTAATGTCCTCTTCTTCAGCAAATGAACGTGAGGTGCTGTGGGGTTCTTATGTGAAGGTCAAGTGCACCTCAGTAGTGGTTGTTGTTGTTGAAGGACAAACAGTAACTGACTCACTTTCCCCTCATAGATATTGGAGTCAGTCTGGGGATTCAAACCGATGACCTTTACATCACAAGGCTGCTTCTCTAACATCTAGGCCACTTCCTGATTCAAGTTTGTCAATCTCATGTTCAGCTTTGACAGTGAAGTGTACTCTCTTGTGTTCATCCTGTTTAATTATGATGTTCTCTCTTTACCGTTTGTCTCTGTTTACCAGCACATAGATCATTATCTCATCTGGAGAATTATGTATGGGATGTTTATGATGATGAGTTTTTATGAGTTTTTTATCTCCAGTCTTGTTTTGTTTTTTTGTTTTTTTTTACTTTTCACCTTTTCTCCCTGGCTGCTATTCTAATGCTCTGACCTTTGACCTCCTTAATATGAGCTGCTTGTTGATCTAGTAGTATGTGAATCCTATTCTACTGTGCAGACATAGACATTAAACATACAGAAGAATGTAAATAGTTAAATAGTTAACCTATGATGAGCTTATATGAGTTATCATACAGTGATTTGAGTTTTCTTTAAAATGAACGTTTGCTTTATTGTGCCAGTTTTCCCCTCAATGTCAATCTTACCTCCTAAATTACTAGACCTTGTCCCTCGGTCACAGAGCTTTTCAAAGTTGTCTGTTGATGTTTGATCTAAAAGGCAGAAGGGTTTCAACATCAACACTTTTACTCTGAGGTGCTTCAAAACGGGCCATGTTGGAGAAAAAGAAAACGTCTTATGTGTTTTCAGTCTTATGTTCTCTATCCTCTACAAACTATAACAAGTCATGTAATCACGAGTAAGAGCAGTTTACATTTCCAAGAATTATTATCATCCTGAAATAAGGCAGATCATCCCACTTGTTTCAAGATCATGTTCATCCAGTTTGTTTATTTGTAGTAACAAGTGAAATGGAAGTGAAAGTAAAATTTTCTGAAATTTCTAGAATGACCTTTTTGGTCTGTGTATCTGTCTGACCATAACAATGTCTCACAGAACTTCTTATCCGATTTGGCTCAAACTTGGTGGATAGGTCGACAGTCTGCACTGTTGAATATCATTTAAATCGGTCAAAGATCAACGACACAGATGAACGTCAAAATTTTGTCCATTTATTTATGTGAAGAGCTCTGTCATTTTTAGTTGGATGTATTGCTGAACACCTTTTTGGACGCAGTCGTCAGGGGTCTAGTTTTTTCATTATATTGACAAAAAAGCTTTATCCTGGGAAGATTTGCTGAGTCTGTATCACGTTCATACAGTTACACATATCCCCTTCTAGAAGCTGCCCAATACAACCACATCTTATCCGTGGCACAGATTTAATTCAAGCCAGATTCAAACCAGAGACCACTCGATGACCTCTGGCGACCGCACACTTGCGTGTGCAACCATTAGGCTTCTGTTGCGGAATTATAACACAAGTCTCTTTTAAACCAGGGTATGTCTTCTAAGTATTCAGGTTTTATGGTTGTCATTCCGTCTTTGTATACAGAGTACAGCTCTCAAGCTAACTGATGTTTCTTCCTCGGGGGGGAAGGGGGTCATGGACACCAAACTTCAGAGACATCATACTGGATACGAAGTTGTTGTTGTTTGGACCTCGTTAAGGGTTTGTGTACGGGGGGCACTAAGCACAAAATATTTGTCTCCTTCCTCTCCCTGCCTGTAATTACCTCCAGCAGATGAACCTGATAGTTTCACCACAGAAATGTGCTTGATAAACAGCCTTCTTGGAGATGCAGTTCGGAAAAGCCAAGCCAATCATGGCTGAGCCTTCACTTCAGAGAAATACCTCAATAATTGAAGGAGGTTGCCAGCTGTTATTTTGCCTTTGTTTTTTGTTTTAGTGTCTATACAGACAGCAGTAGATTAACTATGTTGCATAATTTTAGTTGTATGATGTTTTACCCTCTACTTGTCTTATGCTTTCCTATATCAACATACAGTATTTGCCACTGCAATGTCCTATTCCACTCTAATCTAATCTAATCTAATCTAATCTAATCTAATCTAATCTAATCTAATCTAATGTTATCAACAATAAACCCCCTCAACGACCTTATATCTTGTCAAAGTATCATTGAGCAAGACACTAAGAGTTAGAGCTAAATGCCTCCGATGTAAATCAGCCTGACATGAGAGTTGATCAGACAAATACTCTAAAGTGTTCTAGTTGTGTTGCTGAACACACATGTTGCTATTTGTGTTGATGGGATCATATCATCTTAGGACCTTCCGCTAATTGGAGCTATTTCACTGTTTTCACTATCTAAAGGAGTGGGGAAAAGGAAAAACATAATTAAATAACATAATTTTGAAGAGATGCCAGATAGTAGAGCCAAAGTTTGTCCATGAAATTAAGTGTTTGGTTCAACAGTGAGACGTCTACCATTTAAAAAAAATATATGATATACCTACTCTTACAGAATGATTGATATTACAACATGAATGGAAATTTGTTAGAGGATTGAAGATCCTTGGTTGTAGTACTTTGGATCCTCATTAGAGGTATTGGGTGATGAACTTCAGGTATTGAGTTTATTTTCCAAAATGTATAAAAATATAAAGTGTATAGTATCTTCGAAATTATGTCTTCAAACTTGGACATGTAAAACCTCTTAATGAAAACAAGCACGATTTTCACAAAAGGTTTTTCATTTATCTTATTCTAAAATATACTATTTTCTGGTTTGAGTAGTTTTTTTCAATATACAGTATGTTCCTCCTTTCTCCTTGAAGCCTAAGGGAGGCCGCACCTCTGCAGTCATCACTCCCACTCTCTGGTTTTATAACTGTACGGCACCTTGTAACATTCATTTTGAAAGGTGCTTTATAAATGAAGTTTACAAAAGATAAACACCTCAGGCGGTGAATGGTTCCTCTGCTGTCATCATAATCCTATAATTCTGTTTTACACGTATCAAGTCAAGTCAGTTTGAACTCTTACTGCATGACTTGTATGCTAAGCAGGTTTATTTAAAGGTTCAGGTTTATTTAAAACGCCCAAAGAAATAATCCTATCTCAAAGAGCTTTACAGAGAACCAAAGGACATTAATACAAATTTTAAAAACAGAAGATAAAAATAGGAAAAGAGAAGCATATCACACCTTTGAATTTTCAACCATTGACAATCAACAATGACATGTAAATGTATGATAGTAGACAGAATATCACATAGCATCTGTATTTTTCAGGCATATCGCCACAAGAAAACTTTTCAGTTAGTTAGTGTAGTTAGTTTAGTTTATTAGCACAGTAATAAAACAGAGGCCAAGTGATAAAACACATCAACACCAAAAAAGACAAAAAAAAAGATAAAGAGGTCAAATTAAAACAACCATGAATGTTATAAAAACATCCCGTCTCACATTGCATTGGTGAGTCAGTGGATAATTCACCAGTGTGATGTTGTGATGACGGTGAACTTTATATTTTGTTGTTGACAGCTCCATATACCTGTTAAAACCAAAAATTACACGTGATCCTCACAGCTGGTACTGGTCTGCTATTAGTGGTGAATGTTAATTGGTAGGTTTCTGAGACTTGGTTTAGTGCATGCCTGGAGTTTCTGTGTGTTATGCAGAAAGAACTCGGTAGCGGACTAGGCTGGATGTGACTGAGGAGATAGGTTATCCGATATGTGTATTTTGCAAAACCTTATTTGTTGAGGGTTTAGCAGGCTTTAATGAATAATCATTTATGACAACTTCATTACACATTTTTGTCACATGATTAAAGACGGGATCTCAGAATAAAACAGTCCTTGACCACTTAAATTCACAGTTACCATAAAGGATAACACTTAATTCAAAACACATTTTAGACACATAAATACAAGCTTCGTAATAGCACGTTCATAAGATTCACATATCCTAATTCACCTTTCAAGATAGCAACCGCAGACCTGAAAAGGACAAGGGAAAAGAGAGAGACCCATACACAGACCATCGACCAAACAGACCATTCAGACACAACCCACTCACACAGACTGAAAACAGGATAAAGGTTAACAATCATCCAGTGCCTATAGCAGGAAGGATGCATACCTAGACTACAATCCCATTGGCATGTTCCTAAACCAGTCCTAACTAGGAAGCTAGCCTAGCTCTATGAAGAGGCTGTTAGACAAAGCTAAGGTTGACTGAGTTATAGAATTATCCAGTGCTAATTAGGAGATTAGTCAAGTTCTATGAATAGATTGTCATTCATGTAAGATTCATGTAACGTAATCTATGGTAATCTTAGGATATGGCTAGTTAGCTTTAGGCTTGTCATCTAAGCAGTGGTGTAGTGCAGGGTATACCTAGTTATTTTTCAGTCGGCATTGTTATACATATCTGTATCTTTGTTATACATTGTTTGAGGGAACTATAACGTTAGGTAACTGGACGCAACAGTCACTAATAATGTAGTTCCTCAGGGATTTAAGATGTTATTTTTCTAATTTTGACAATCTAACCGGTGACAACACATTAGTTAGTTTATGAGTTATTGTTGTTCGGACGATTAAGCTAAGCTAGCTAATAGCTAACTGGCAACTACTAAGACTCTTGATCTCTGACAACACAGAGATACCACGTGATACCAACGTTGTTATACTATTGGCTCACAAGCCCAAACGTTAGACATCTTACACAGAGATAAACAAAACATTCATTTTGGACCTGTCAAACTTTTGGACTTTGGACTTAATTCACAATCTTCATATTTTTTTTAGGAAAAGCAATACCTTTATTCTGCACCTTTCTAAAAGCTCTGTGGATGTATCTTTTTTAAAGTGATTTGTATACATAAAAATGTTATCAATAAGACCTTTAATATGGCAGCAAACAACTATTTGCTATGTAAAGATATAGTGAGCAGAGATTGAAGTTAGTGCATTAGTATTAGTGTGGCCAATATGCACCTTACACCTTATACATGCCCATTTGTTTATTAAAACTGAGTTCATTCAAACTCATGAAACACTATTGCATGTCACTGGGCACATTCCCTTGTTTTGGTTCATTCATGCCCTTGTTTTTGTTAGTTTGTGCACACAAGATACATCTTGTTCACTTGTTTCCACTATTTTGTGTGTTATTTCTGAGTGTGTGTAGAGTGCAGCAACTCTAACATGGTGAGTGAGATGTCCACCATAACAAGCCAGAGAGTCACCAGTCTGATGGTCTGATATACCTGCTAGTCTGTAACTACTACAGGTTATTACTGTAGATGTGGCCTGACTGGTCAAGTATGGATAGAAAATAAAAATAATAGTAGGTAAGAAAATTAAACTAGGCTAATGTAATGTTACTAAGGCTAGGGTGACTAGATAAAGAAGTTGCACAATGCCAATCCTTCTCAGTGGCATATAACTCTCTCTCTCTCTCTCTCTGTCTCTCTCTCTCTCTCTCTCTCTCTCTCTCTCTGAAAATCATACACACTAAATACTCAAAACGAGAGAACGCAATGTATCTCGTTCGCACACATTAACAGGAATGAATACCATTTAACCAAAGTGTGTGATCTATACCTCCACCCTGGTCTCAATCTTTCTCCTGCTCATAGTCACAAACTTGAATATATTCATTTGTCCATTTTTTTGTTTTGTGATACTTGACTTTCAAACTCGTGTATTTTCAGCAGCTGGGACTCGAACCTGTGTTGCGGTGAGAGCGGCGAGTCGTAACCTCTAGACTACCAGGGACAGTCGTCCTGTCCTGCATGAGGTAGCCTGTGGCTTCAGTATTTTGATGCAATAGATTTTGATAAATTTGATAAATACGAAGCAGTGTAATAATATAATAAAATAATCTGTGTTTATTCATACAGTCTGAACTCACAAACTTGCATATTTTCTTCCTCTCTTGCACTCACAACC
>OMKK01035830.1:2500-14911 GCA_900302305.1 Polymixia japonica | reverse complement strand
CTCACACATCTAAACAAGACGCTCACACATCCAGACCTGAAGCGACGTCATGTGTGTCCGTGATCAGGTCTCTCTCGCTGAGGTCGGTGGATGTTTCGGGAGCTCCTGCTCTTCCTCTGGTCGCGCCGCGGTGTGAGCGCGGCAGGTTCTGCGGGTCGCGGCAGGACGCGTCATTTCATCCCGGAGCGACGCGGTGGGGCGATGGGACGCGTCTGAACCGCCGAACCGGTGAACCGGGATCTGTTGGTCGGGACCGGGATCTGTTGGTCGGGACCGGGATCTGTTCAGTCCGCCAACATTCCGACGGGAATCAGATACGACCCCTTGTCGCGCGGTAACGGGAGAGACCGCCGGCCGCTCGCGATGTCTCGCGCCAAGGAACGTCTGAAAGGCGGGAAGGAGACGAAGGACAGTGTGACTCTACTGCCCTGCTTTTACTTTATAGAGGTAATATATATATATATCTATCTACAGTGTTACTCTACCACCCTGTTTCTACTTTATAGAGGTAAACTATCTATCTATCTATCTATCTATCTATCTATCTATCTATCTATCTATCTATCTATCTACAGTGTTACCCTGCTACCCTGCTTCTACTTTGTAGGGGTAAACTATCTGTTTATCTCTATATATATATAATCTATCTATCTACAGTGTTACCCTACTACCCTGCTTCTACTTTGTAGAGGTAAACTATCTATCTATCTATCTATCTATCTATCTATCTATCTATCTATCTATCTATCTATCTATCTATCGATCTCTATCCCAGACTAATTGCCACCTGGTTGACTTAAATGGCTTCCATGTTTTTTATTGGAGAGGTGGGAAGATGACTGGTTTATTGACTGACAGGTTGCCCTGTTTTTGCTTTGTAGATGTATATCTATCTATCTTGCTGGCTGGCCTACTAACTGGCTATAATAGGTACTGCCCTCTTTAGCTTGTACAGTTGCAAATGGCTATTTGGAATGGAATTGACTGACTGATTGACTGACTGACTGACTGACTGATTGACTGACTGACTGATTGACTAACTGACTCACTGACTGACAGATATCAGGGCTGTAGAGTCAGTCCACTCAGTCACTGTTATCTGGTCACTGGTATCTCTGGGTATGTCCAGTTTGGCAGTGGGGACAGCATAGAGGGGTGGTGTTTACATGGGGCCTGGTGGTGGTCAGTCATTTCTAAACAAGGCTGTAAAAGAATCTAGTTTGTAGCTGATCTTCTGACGGCTGTCTGAACAGGCAGCAACCGCAGCAAAAACCATAGTCGGGCTACCTTTCAGCTAGATAGATAGATAGATAATGCAGTTGTAAGGTGCATGGGAGGTGAGTGGCTCACCATGCAAACCAATGTTGTGGTATCATTTAGGAGACTCACATATTGAATATAAATGTCAAACATACCCTGGTGACACATGCTAACATCATCCTTTTATACAATGAGCCAAATAAGATGTTATCCTAAAAATGATTCTGAGGCAGGTGTTCACTTTATCCTGTTGTTCTGCAGTGAGTGTCAGCTCAGCTTTTATAGAATATTCTGGTTCTTCGTGCCTTTAGGGGAATTTGTCAGCAGTATATGAAGATGCATACAGCTTGTCTAATGTACAGTACTATAAGACCTTAAACCAGGACATGATCTATTACTCAGGGTGCTTCAAGATTCAATGTACAGTATTATCACACAACACATCTTGTTATGTGAAAAGCCACAGTATGCATGCTGCATCTGAAAGAGTTACCTAGCCATAGTCTGATAAGAATATACAACACCCACACAATTTCATGCTACAATGACACTATTTCATCCTACTTATCCATTTAATCCCCCATATTAAGAAGCTAGTAGCCCTACATAATTTTGGGCAACTTTGTTTTGATCTAAATTTATCTCTGATATTGTGACAGTGTCGTATTACAAGCCCAATAACAATACCTTGTGAATCACTGCACATTCACTGACAGGCAGACTGCCCCTGATTTCTGTTGGTTTATTTGACATACCTTTGGTTAGGTACTGGCCCAGCCAGCTACTACAGCACCGCTGGAGGAGGTAGGGATTGTCTTGCTCAAGGATACTTCAGCATGTATGGCCACGTAGGGATTCAACACGAGACCTTCCAGCAAGTGACGTTACCATTTTCCAGGCTGTTTAAAGATCTGACAAGACTAATCTAGAGCACCTGGAATAGTGCAGCTATTTGAAGCTATAAGGCAGCCTTGTTCGGATGGAGATGGCTGCTTAGGAACCATCATCCTAATTCTGTAGCATGAAACAGTGGAGGTATATGAGTGAGTTCCCCTGGACATGACACATGTATGGTATGATCAGGATCAGGGCAGACGCTCTGATCTGCTGGGCCACAGATCTGGTATCTGGAACATTATTCAGACAGATTTCAGAACAGTTTCTCTCGTGGATGTTTCATGACCATTTTAGCATTTACAGAGCGAGCTGCTCTGTCTCTCTCTTGCAGTTTCCATCTCGCAAGCACACAGTCACACCATCCTACCCACGAACCGGCCTGTGTTGGCCGTTGCTAGGCAACATGGCACTTTGAATGGGGTGTATTTTTATATTGGTATGTGCAAGACGAGCCGTTTGGAGGAGAAAAACATTTCTACAGTATTGTGATTTTCAGTGTGTGGACGATGGCTGCCAAGGCTTTCTGTTGTTGGGTGGTTGATCATATTTTAAAACATTTATAATTTCACACCATTTTCATCTATATTAGATAGTATACAGGGGAGGGGGTTACAGGAAACATGCTACAAAATGGATGAACTGGATTCAGAATGATAGTGTTGTATTTATATGATTTATGTCCGTGTCTATGTTTGTATGTGTCTGTGGCTAGTGTATATAGGTCTATGTGTATATATGTATATGTGTATATGGGTACATGTGTATATAGGTCTACATGTATATGGGTCAATATGTATATGTGTACATGTGTATATGGGTCTATGTGTATATTAGTCTATGTGTATATGGGTCTATGTGTATCTGTGTATATGGGTACATGTGTATATTGGTCTATATGTATATGGGTACATGTGTATATGGGTCTATGTGTATATGGATACATGTGTATATGGGTACATGTATACATGGGTACATGTGTATATGGGTCTGTGTGTGTATATGTGTATATGGGTATATAGGTACATGTGTATATGGGTCTACGTGTATATATGTACTGTATATGGTTGTATGGGTACATGTGTATATGGGTCTATGTGTATATACTGTATATGTGTATGTGGGTCTATGTGTATATATGTATATGGGTACATGTGTATATGGGTCTATGCGTATATGGGTCTATGTGTAAATATGTATATGCATATATGGGTCTATGTGTATATGGGTATATGGTCGCTGCTCAGCTGGCGACCTGCGTTGAGCATAGCAATTTGTTTTTTATGTTTTTAGTTATGTCTTCGTCTATATATTACCTTCAAAGAGTGTGGTTGCATCCATTGTGGATATAGGAACAAGATTGTGTTTTGCTTTCATGGGGATTTCCCTGATATTGGGTGTTTTGACGCAAATACAGAGGATTCGAATCTGAGGATTTGAATGTCAACAACAAAATGAAGTTCAGTACCTCTGCGAATGAGGACATGGTCTATACACAGCAACGTTTGTTATCACTGTGAACACTTGTCCAACCAAGACCACGACCACATCCAGAGATGAGGAGGAGTGCGCAGACGGATGTGGACACAGAAAAACACACCTGCGCTGCAGTTTGTGATGCTAGCTAATCTTTGTTCTATTAGCAACAAAATAGACGAGATACGAGCAAGTGCAAGGTATTGTTTTGAATACAGAGACAATTCCCCTACATTTGGCTACATCCTATGGTATCAGATTCTCAATTTTAAATCGAGGGCTTCACCCTAGTGAGGTCTGATAGGACTGAGCAGTCAGGAAAGGAATAGGGAGGAGGAGTCTGTGTCTACATCAATGATCAATGATTGCTAGTGACAATAATTTTCAATTAAAGACAAGATATGCACCCCTGATGTCGAAGCTGTCTCAGTCTCAGGCCCTTCTACCTGCCAAGGGAATTCAGTTCTGTCATTCTCTGTGTGACCTATGTGCCCGCTACTGGCAAAACAGGGAGAGCAGCAAGTACCATCTCAGACTGTATCCATGTCTGCCAACAAAACCCTGATACGCCAGTTTTGATCCCAGGGGATAAAATCCGGGGCGATTAACCAAATGTTATTTTCAATTACGACTTTGGCTTCTGACGATTATGAAAACAAAATAATTGAGATAAAACGATCACAAGTGCTGTATTCTGTTTCGCGATGATGCTCTCGTTTTGTCTTGTGTTATAAATCCAGTTCACTCCTTTCCTTTACAGCGGTGCACTTTCACCCCTCCCTAAAAGCCCAAACTCACTCTCAGCCAGGCTGTGGCATGTTTATTTAATTTATTTTAATTATTATATTATTAATTATTTTTAATTATTTATATTTATGTTTCAAGCTAGGTCAACATCATCTGTGACAATAAAACATCAAGAGAACAAAATGACAACAGAAATAACATAGTCATTAGCGTACTGATTAGCTGTATGCTAGTGTGTTAGCTTGCATGTAGCCCCGCGAGACAGTCTCTTTTTTCACTTTCGCTTCGCTTCGTTCAACAGAAGTTTGCATGCAATAACAAAGTTGAATTTCTATACAATGAAAAACCATCAGAGAAATATGTTTGATGATGTGACACCTGCAGTAACTTAAGTTACGCAAATTACTTAAAGTTGTGGTAATAACAGTATGTTACCACATACTTAAGCTTACATAAAGGTGTAACAGCAGTATGTTACCACAAATAAACTGTACTTGTTTTATTTGTTTTTCAGTTGAATTATAAATCCACTGTTAAAAAGACACGTTTTTTTTAAAGTTCAATAATTGCCTGATGTTTCCAAAGTCAATGAGTAATCGTGTTAAATAATGATGATCTCAATATTGAAAATAATCATGATTATGATTTTTGCCATAATCGAGCAGCCCTACTCGGGTATCTGAACCACTGTAATCTGAATTATGCTATGCCAGGCTTCCAACAAGTTATCAAGGGAAGAACGTTCTAGACAAATTGTCCCTGTTTATAACACTAAACTCAAATGCAATCAACCTGTTACAAAGACTGTTCCTGGTCAGAAGATAGCATATAAACTCTCAAAGGCTGCTTCCTCTGCACAGACTGGGAAGTGCTCCAACATGGCAGCCTTGATACTACAACTGATGTTACCACTGACTACATTAACTTCTGAGTGGAGACCGTTAATCCCACCAAAACGGTCAAGACAGCAAGCCTTACGTCAAAAAGGACATTAAATGTTCCTTCAAGGAGAGGAAGATTGCCTTTAAAAAATAAAATATAGACAAGGTGGAAGTGAAAAGAATCCAGAAAAACATCAACGACATGCTGCACGAGGGGAAGATCAGTCAACCCCAGACTGGCCTGGCAAACCATGAAAGTTATAGCAGGCATATCTATACTTCATAAACCTCTTCATTAGGATTTTTGAACAACAACCTCTCTGACCACAGCTCTGCAGTTCTAGATAGCAACCCCACCTCTGAAGCTGAGAACATGAGAGAACACACAGAGAGCATGTTACAAAGGTTTTCAAACATCTAAATCCACGGAAGGCAACAGGCCCTGATTATGTCAGCCCACTCCTCCTGAAGACCTTTGCTGATGAACTTGGCCCTGTCGTGCAACCCATCTTCCAGATGTCTATTGACTCTATTGACTACTACAGACCAGTAGCCTAAACATCAGTGCTAATGAAATCAGTGGAAAGAATAGTGGTCCACAACCTCCTACCAACTGTGGAATGAAAATTGTACCCCTACCAATTTGCCTACAGGAAAGGATGCAGCACAGAGGATGCCATCAGCACTCTATCCCATCTCGTTCTGAAACACCTAGACCAGCCAAACACCTATATCAGAGCACTCTTCATAGACTTCTCTTCGGCTTTCAGCACAATCCAAACACAAATCCCGCTAGCGCAAATGCAACAGATGGAGATCAACCCCCACCTCATCCATTGGTACCACTCATCCCTCACAGACAGAGTTCAGCTGGTTAAGGTGACCAACACCCTCTCCTCCACCGTGTCCATCAGCTGTGGGGCTCCACAGGGATGCGTCGGTTCACCTGTACTCTTCATCATGTACACCAGGGGTTTTCAACCTCTAAGACAGTGGGCCTCCCTTTAGAGAACTCTTACATGCACAGAAACTGTGACAGAGAGCATAGAAGTGGTTTTGAGAGCAGTTGAAACGACATCTATCGATAACGAGTGGGAGAAAGGAATGCAAAAAATACGAGGCTTTGTTTGTGAATGCGAGCAGAGACGGAAAGAGAACTGAAAACAACAGGCGTCGTGCAGCAACAGATGGGGGATGGGGAGTGGTCAATGTAAATGAGCAGCTATTGTTCACACCCGCAATACCTGGCTGTCCCCAGAGGTGAAAAGTGGTCCAACTTTGAGAGGGGATTTCTCAGCATGTTGACTTAAGGCATAAGAACTTCCAAATACGCATAACTTAATCAATTCATTTCAGATTTCAATGTGTGGCACATCATCTGAAAGCTTTGAATCTGGACTTTCATAATCAATAAAAAGTGAAAAATGACCTCGGCCGACTTTGTACTCAAATTACCAGACCTGTCACATATGGATACATGTGTATATGGGTCTATGTGTATATGGGTACATGTGTATGTGGGTCTATGCATGCATGCTAATGCTACAGTGCATGCTAATGCTTTAGCACCATGTGCAGGCCTAGGTTTACTGGATGGTACAAGCCAGCTGCATAGCTATGCAGCATCTCAAAATGGTTAGCATATGTGCGTACAATGGATATTATACACACTGAGGTGAAACTACTACTAATCTTCAATAAGTGTCAATAATCTAGTTAATAAGGCTATGTTCAGACTGCAGGTAAATGTGACCCATATCTGATTTTTTTGCTCATATGTGAGAGATCTGATGTTTTTAGTGCAGTGTAAACAGAAAATACCTGGAATCCAATCTTTTCATATCAGATTTTCATATCATCACTAGACGGGGAAACAGTAGTCAAATCAAGTAAACTTTATTTATATAGTGCTTTAAAAATGCAAAACATGTTCAATCCCAAAACAGCAGAAGAAGAAATTATGGTTGACTGGGAAAAGATAGATAGACAGCAACAAAGGGAGGCAGTGGCTCTCTCTCACGTCTCTCTCTCTCTCTCTCTCTCTCTCTCTGCACAGAAGCTGCTCACAGAATAAAAGTCAAGTTGTTGGCTCCTTTTTCCTTTTTGCCCTCAACTTCAAAAGCTGTTGAATTTTAATTCCACCTCTACAGCAGATCTAAAAAGCTAAAGCATAGAATGTAATTTCAGCGGCTTCCATGTCCTCCTGCAACATCTTTCTTGTTCCTTTGCACGTGCGAGATGTTCCAAAGATGGATCCGTTCAAACTGATGTGGGATATGGGCCACTTTCAAAAATTAATGTGAACGAATCTGAGCAAAAAATTGGATTTGAGCACTAAAGCTTGATTTATACTTCTATGTTGAAGTGTCACCATACCTACGGTGTAGCCTACGTGCACCTCCTCAAAAATGTAACTACCCGACTACGCAGGTTACATGGATGCTGAAAGAGCTGCGATTGGTTTGCTTGGGCCGCTTTGTATTTCCTGCTACGTGTTTTCCGGTGCCAGTATCCACTAGTTAGCAAAACTAGCAAAATTAGCTTTTCTTCCTCATCTAGCAAAGCCGTTTCCAGTGCAAACCTTCTCTTCAATGCCATTGTTACCACACACAAAGTGAATGTAAACATGATTGATACGCATAAGTATAAATCACTCACTACACCGTAGGCACCTACGCCGTAGCTACGCTGACACCTTGTCACAGAAGTATAATTCAGCCTTAAGACCTGCAGTGTCAACATAGTCTAAGCGATTTGTGTGTTCCTTTAAGCACCTTGTTCTGTGTATTAGAACGGCAGGTAGAAAAAGCACAAAGGTACAAAGGCATCTATTTCTGACTGAGGGGAAACACAAAGTAGTGGATTGAAGGAAGAGGTAGAAGACAGGAGGAGGATTAGAGGAGTAGATTGAAGGGGAGAGGAGGAGACATGCAATGCTTTTTGGATTTCAATAGAAGACATACCATGTTGTTTCCATAATCCTCTGTCTGAACTGGAGGTGTTTTGTGTGTGTGTTGTATACGTGGGTGTGTGCGTTGTATACGTGGGTGTGTGTTGTATGTCGGGATAATCCACGACGAGGTGTGTGGTTATTGAATAATAATGCGTGATGCAGGGGGTGAAGAACCCCCCCCGACGCGAAGTGCATTATTTTTCGATAACGCACACCTTGTCGTGGATTTCCCGCTTATACCACGGCCACTTACCAAACATTAAAAACAAGGTGTGTTGATTTATATTTTGGGGCAATTCACTCTAAAAATAAAAACTTTTTAGCAGCGCTATATCTGTTTCCCTGGAAACTCCTGTGGGTCTGACTAATACCTGGAACACAATTAGTCACACCCATAGACTTCTATGCAATGCAAATAGTAGTTCACGGCTCCAGCCAATAGGAGAGATCTTAGTAACGACCTACCAGTGGGGACGTTTTCTAGTCCCAATTGAGTCTGTCAGCCAACTTGAGAGCTAATGCTTTGTAGACATCGTGGGATTTCCCAAACTGAATAAATACTGCACATTTAAGCACTAAAGTGCTTGGTTTGCTCAGTCTTGTTGTAACTATGACATTCGCTATATAATGATATTTGCTGGAAAAAATAATTTTTCCATGTACAGTTTTAGCAACTACGTCCGCAAATTTCACATGATTTTTAAGCTAGTAGTGCGGTATCACTGGGCACAAGGGATGCAAGGGTTGTTATTAATTTTTCGTGTTGCACATTAATTTAGAACGGCGATACAACAGCTTCAACATCATAGCTGTGCGGTTGTTGAAAAATAATGCACACCCCTCTAGCCAATCAGAATCGAGTATTCATCCAGGCCATGGTATAAACGTGGGTGTGCCACTTGTGATTAGTGTGAGGACAATAAAGGCAGGTAGAGTTGTCTGTCTTTCTATCTGCTTGTCTGTCTGCCTGCTTGTCTTTCTGTGATGGTGCTGGTTAGTGACCACAGATGATGAGGCTTTAATGAAATTCACAACAGATTGAGAGCAACGCACATTTACCAAATCCTCTGAAAATTACTGTGTGGGTGTATGCTTGTGTGTGTCTGCTTACACACCTTTGTGTTTGTGGGAGGTAGTGTAGGAGACTAGTCCTGTCTAAAGTAGGTGTTATATATCTTAGTATCTCCTAGGTTTTCTATAATTATTGCGACCCAAAACACTGTTTCTACAGTAGTTTCACCTCCCTGACCTCTGCAGGGGTCAGTCTCTCCTGTTAGTAGGGATCTAATATTTCTATTATGTTTTTAATGTGTCTCTCATATATTGTATTGTTTTCATTCCAGCTCCCTATCCTGGCCTCCTCCGTGGTCAGTCTTTACTTCCTGGAGTTGACCGATGTGTTCCAGCCGGTGCATTCAGGTTACAGCTGCAACGACCGTAGTCTGTCTCTGCCCTACATCCTGCCCAGACAGGAAGTCTGTCCTCTGATGCTGCTCTTCAGCCTGGCCTTTGCCGCTCCCGCTGCCACGGTAACCAACCCTTAACCTCTAACACTTGATACAGTTGCCTAAAGGTTTTGCCCAGTTAGCTTGTGGCTAGCGTGCTCATTTGTTTCAACAAGAAATGCTACAAATGCTAACAACAGCAAACCCGCTAATGTTGACCTCCTGTGACCCTATAAAAAAATCAAGCAAACCAGTAGAACTTTGGCTCTAAGCAGGAAGACAAACAGCTTATTGACCCAAATGGCTCCATTTGCTCTTTTAATAACCAAACATTTTAAAGTGATTGTAATGGTAAATCCAGAATTTGCTTCTGACTATGTTATATAACAGGGGTGGGGCCACACTGGGTTTTATAAATTGAAAGACGGGCCACTAATACTAGTTGGGAATATACTAGGGGAAAAAATTAACTATCATAAATTACATGAATGTGAAATCTGTTTCCCAAAAAGTATTGAAAATAAACGTACCCCTGAGTGCTTGATTAATGGTAACAGTGTTGCTAGTCACCGTGTTTTGCAAGCGCATCAAAATCAGGTGTCATTTTTGTTGTGGCAATTCGCAGGACAGAGCTCATGTGTTCATCAGTAAGCTGGGTTCTGTGACGTGCTTTGTTGATGTTCATCACACTGAACGTTTGCTCACACACATAGGTAGAGCCAAATAACACCGGCATCTTCTGTGCCATCTGTCGGATGTGGATGTGTCCAACATCTCAGCCAAAACATCAATTGTGGCGCCCTATGATCCTGCGACAGGCTAATGCCCCACAGCAGATGCTTAAGGTTTCTTGGTTTACCCAGTGGATAGTCACCCCAAGGAAGCATCTGTTGTGGTACATACATGGTTCTGTTTGGACAATGTCTTAGACAGTGTGCTTTTCATTGATAAATGCTCATCCTCAAGCATTCTTCCCAATGTTCTCCTTGATATCAAATGCCTGGAGGGTAAAATCTCTCTGAATAAATCCCTGTACTCTGGTCTCTCCACTGTGTGAAGTGCAGGCAGTCCTTGAATGATGAAGTTAAGGATCAACTTGGGTTATGGTGGGGTTTGCCACCCCTGAAATACTGTGCTACACTGCCTACGCTGCTCCTCTTCTTGGCGTGCTCACATTCCATTTCCATGGAGGCCATTTTGTATATTATGGTTTTGCTAGCAGTAACGTTAGCTGAGGTTACTCACCAACTCACTATTCTGTAACAGAATTTGTGCAGAACGTGGATTTGGTCGCTCCTCTTCCACTTCTGCTAAAGCCGGTTGAGGCTCCTCTTCAGGCTCATGCACAGACATCTCAAGTCTGCGTGAAATGAGCACTATCTCCCAGACTCCACTAACTTACCTTGCCTCGCTTACCACTATCTGCCGAACTCTGATACGCATTGTTATGGAATGTCCGAAACACTCTAATGAAACGTACACCGAAATTGGCATGACACTTCTGCAAAATGACAGCTAATCTCCCTGGCTCTCTGCCATTTTTGATGTATAGTTGTTTGTTTACTTGCGAGACGTGTTGGGACGAGTTGATGGGGGAGGGGGGGCGGGGCTTCTGACCACACTCACACAGTCCTGAGTTCTTTTCAATACAGAGGTTATGTCTGACTTGCGATGTGTGTTATTATAGGTATTGACATTACTTTGAATAGATATTTGGTAGATGTGTAGTGGATACATCCATCTTTTATAATTTATTATTATTAACTATTTTCAGCCCCTTTCCAATCCCTTTAAAAGGTAGGCTGTCTTCATCAGGATATCTATTGATGCGCTGATATTTAAACAGGTGTAGCTCATCGTGTTGAGCTAATCAGGTCGCATGTTCAATAAAGTAACAGATGTGGCTCATTACTAGAAATCACAAGAGTTAATCAGGCAATTACAGCATCGTGTCTAAACATGAAAAGTGACAAATGATAATGACAAAAAGTAAATGGAGAAAAGAAACCCATAGACAGACCACCATCAGTTGTGTTCACAATATACATGATAGACTATGGGAATGTTGTACATTAATCCAATCATAAACACAGACACAGTATCATAAACACAGAGAGAAAGTCATTTCTTTCCTGTTGATGGGCATGTTGAGCCATTTTGTTAGAGAAGGCTCGAGCTTCGGTTCAGGGGCTGAGTTTTAAAGCTCAAGACATATTCATATCCTACATCATTAAAGGTACAATCTGCAATTGTTTTGAACGGTTGCATCGCCCCACTTCTGTTTGTTTTGTAAACACCGTGATGTGGTTGTTGATGTGGAAGCACTTCACCTACCAGAAAACTTTTAAAAGCCACTCAAACACGGAGAACTCCTCTGTGTTTACTAAGATGGTTGACGCTGAGGCAACGTGTGAACCAAAACAACGATGTTGTGACTCCCTGCTTAGTGAGGTTGGCAGGGCAGCACTTAAAAACCAATCACGGATTCTGCTTTTAACACGCGTCTTTTGACCATGATTTCAGTTCAAGGACAGTGCTTTAACAGTGTCCTTCAACAGGCTGATGTTTGTAGCTTGTAATTTAGCTGGAACTCAAAGCATTGTTTCCCAGTTTGTCCACTGTAGGTGGGGTGAAAATACCTGTCAAACACCATTTAGACTGCGACACCAGCTCTCCAGTGTGTTCTTCCTGGTCTGAAACACACTGGTTCAACTCACAGGTTCAGACTCTGCTTAGTGCTAGAGAGGTTTAGTGG
>OMKK01035828.1:0-20000 GCA_900302305.1 Polymixia japonica | reverse complement strand
CTTCCGTATCTCTGCTAGGGGGTTCACATCTGAAGGGAAATGGCTGGCTTCATAGGATAATGTTATTAGCTGCAACATTCAAATTTAATTAAATTCAATAATTGTTAACTTACGTTGCTATTGTGGATGTATGTCTATATGTCCATTGTTTATAAACAAATTCAAAATCAATGATAATTGTGGTTTCACTGAGAAAACCTTTCTTGTGGAACAGATGACAAAGATTTGGACCCTGTGTTCAGAGTTTAGGATGACCTGGATCTAAATCTGTCTTTCTCTGCTGAGGAACTAGGCCTCTTCTGCTATTTCAGTCCACACACAAGTTTTTCATAAAAAATCTGCATCTGATGTAATCACCAAAGAATAACAGCCTCTTGAAAGACTGGGAGCCATTATGTGCCAACTATGGCATATTGGACATGAGTAATTTCAAATTATGCCATTCCTACAGTTTGATAAACTACCAACATCACATTTGATCATTTTTAATATGGATTTAGTAATTATTGTCTAATTCTGTATTAGACAATATTATATTTGTTCTGTGGTATTTATTTTTAGATACAGATCTGTCTTTGTGTTCTCTGTGTCTGAGACTGTCGGCCATGATGACGGTGCATTCCTCCAGTGGCTGTCTATTAGTACTCAAGGCACAAACAAGGAGGGGCATGGCAGGCACTCTTACAACACCTTTTAGGCATTATGAGAGATTGTTCTGAAAGGTAGAAACAATTCTGACTGGTGTAATTGCTGTTAGACAGGAGGAGAATATCTTTAGTCATTAAATAGTTATTTCTAAATCACATACTAGTGAACATTCCTTGCATAAAACCATTGGAGGACTGCTGAAGAGGACCGGTTTCATACAGCGTGCCTGCCTTTCTGAATAGTTATCCTAACCTCCTGCTTGTCGTCAATTTATCCAATGTGACCTTTCTGTGTGAGTAAGCGACATAGCAGCCTATTGTCTCAGCAGCCTGAGTCTGCTGACTGAGCTGTGAAATAAGTTGTTTCCTGTGGGCTTTAATAGAGATCCAGTCAACCTCACACACAATACAGAAACCAATATACCGTAAAAACACATTTGATTTCTTGGAACAGCAGTGCACTATAGAAGATAAAGCATATTACTAAGCAAAGCAAGTCTCTGTGTATTGACTGTTCTCACCACACCGTATCTGATGGCGCCTTTAGGTCCACAGTTATTGAGCCATTACTCCCCCCTACACATATTCTTTCTCAACCTGTAATAGACAAACTTTACCCCTCCTCCAGAAACATTTAAATATTGATTGCTGTCTCTGTTCACTCATATTCATCCAAACCACTAGCGTGAATATGAACCTTCTGAGGTAATTCAGGTAATGCAGACTTAGCATAAATCACATAATTTCCATTGTGAACAAGTGTTTTGTCCTTCAACCTTTAAAGATCTCTAAGTTGATCCAAATCAGAACCAGAATCAAATCAGAATGGTGATAGCTCACTCATTGTATTCCAGAAACACTATTGTGATTTTGTTGATTTGCCTTTTCCTTTTAATCAAAATATTAATTGTTGGCTTTCAATAAATACAACCATGTTTTGTATCTCATCACTAGAATAGATATAGAGGTTGACTGCTGCCATTTTGGCCAAATCTTTCTTTTGATGTTGGCCTGTTTGAAGTCCTAGCCTTAGGACTATTTCCACATGCCCTTTTGAATCTGCTCACAAGTGAGAGTCAGAAGTCAGAAGTTCACCCCAATGTTTATGGAATGTTTATGGAATAAAAGTTCATTGAATTTACACATAAGTCAATATCCTTACTCTATTGTCTCAATGTTGCTTCTTCAATCTGTTTTGTCTTTCAGCGATGTAGAAAGGGGACTGTTTTTAAAAAATCTATATTTACCCAGGGAAATTTGATGAGCATATATACTTTTTTTCACAATCCCTTTTCTTCACATTCCTTCATTCACATTTAATTAATTCATCTCCTTTATTCATTCATGCCTGGGGCTTTGCCCAGTACAAGCACTACCACTGGCCAATGAGCAGTTTCACTGAAGTAGTTGGAGATTAAACACCTTGCCCAAGGGCACCTCAATGATGGGGAGGGGAGAGTGTAAATTATTCACTCTTCACACACCAGGAGATCTGACGATACGAACCGGTCACCTTATGGTAACAAGTGTGTTTCTCTAACCCTTAGGTTCCTCCCAATTCAATTCAAACCATGTTATATTAAACCTAGAGAACATACTGTATGTGGTAAATAAGTTAAAATATCTAGAATATTTAGAAGCACTACAAGGCAAGTTTGTTAAAGCCCTGAAAGGGAGATGAGTAGGGCTCAATGCTTGTCTTCACCAGCCATCGAGATTTAAATACAAGGTCATGGCCGCTATCTTTTGCTGCTCAAACAAGCAAATGATTGCTGCAGTGGTCTGACTATAAGCCTAAGAGAGGTCCTGTTTGTTTCAGCCTGCCACTGACATTGCACACGTCTCTGTTCATGTGATGCTCACATTTTACTGCTTACCTGGGCCTCCTACTGCAGGGGATTTTAATATTGTATGCTAGCTGCAGTTTTAGTCCGCCCAATCAATAAGGCAGATTTCATAGATCTGAACCAGAGACAGAGGGACAGGAATCAATAGCAGACAACAATGTAGGATTGCCTGAGTGTGCAAGTTGGCTTATATATTGTTAATCACTGCTGAGCAATAACAGAGCAGCCAGAGAGATTAAATGTTGTTTGGTCCTGGTACTGGTAGTAACTTTCTCTGATATCTATGGAAAGCATCATGCCGTTCCCCATGTCTGCTTGGAGCCACAGTTGGGCTACAACACAAATAATGGCCTGTCAGCCATCTCTGCATTTCTAGCAATTTCTAGCAGTCCTGAATATCGCACATCGCACTCCTTTCTGTGCTTCAAAAAATCCTTGCTCTCCTTTGACCTACATCAGGAGGGGGGATATAAAGATGAGAGACTGAAAAGAAACAGTAGGTTGAGAAAGGGAGGAGACAGAGGAAACAGGTGATGAATTTGTGACAGAGAGAAAGAGTTGTGGTGCCCACTATAATTGTTGTTTGCTAGTGAGGAATAATTACTGAAGACTGTTGCATTATTCATGAGGTTGCTGCAAAGATAGACAGAATGCAGTCCAGACAAAGAGAGCCAAGACACAGGCAATGACACATATAATAATAGGAAGATGGAACAAGGGTGATCAAAATGTTAAATATTCCTGCCAAAATGTAAAGCATTGTAGTAGATTAACATGTTTGCGCGTGGTGTCAGCAAGCACGTGACGCCCGGGGGAGGCTGTGAGTGTGTGTGTGTCCCAATCAAATGGATTTGGATCGTGAGACAGCAACTTGATGTGAAATTATGCAGAGCTGGGTAGATGGATAAGCTCTGCAAACCTTAGCCAGCCTGCACACCACAGACCTGACAAGGAAAGTGGCCTATCAGCAGAGGGTTGCAGTTCACTATTCAAATGTATTCCTGAGGACCAGCCATGCTTTTATACACCAGGCCAAATGTTTAATGCCTTTTAAATCAACAATGTGACTATCTAAGTGCAGTTTAGATGTCCAGCAAAACGTTATCAGAACAATTAATGCTCCACATCTGAGATTTATTTATTTAACACAATACTTTTGTTATACCTGCCTCCTCACTCCTGACAATCTGACTTAAGAACTTCTCTAAGATGTATTTCCATCAGTGATGACATGATTATAAAATGGTTAGACCCTGTTCTTAGTTTGTGGTACATGGAGCTCACACAGTGCAGATTTCTACAAACAGATGTGCTTAGTTCTTTCTTTTTTTTTTTTTTTACATAACACTGCTAGCCTATGAATTGTGTAGGAGGGTGAATGTAGAGTGAGATCCAACCACTTCTTTCCCGTTGCTCAGTGAATATAGTGTTTTTTATTCAACCTAGACTTCCTGTCTTAAATAGCTTAAATCGCTCTATAGAGACAGCGAAGGCTAAATGTGACATGTGCAACATGGCTACAGGTCACACAAGTGTTTCTTGAAGCTACAGAGCAGTGACCACAAGAGCAGAAGCATTCATAGCAGTACCTCTCCGGTCAGTTCAGCAGTAACATTGCCTCCACTGTCCACTGGGGGGCTGATCTAATTTCACCCAGCAGATAGTGTTTATTCTCACATTAGGTCCATTGATTCACAGTCTGACATGCAGCCTGCATATAAGAGCCAGATCGATAAAAACTACTGTATATCATCTCCAGCTCCCCAGGAGCCATCCCCTGTCTGGAGAAGGAGGACTACAGACTACAGCGAGTATTGGACAGGCAGAGGAAACAGGGTGTGTATTTGTCAGGCTCCAGAAGCCCAGACTCAACACAATATGATCCTCTATGTGTCTGTGTGTCCTTCAACAGTCACAGCTGCAGACAGGCTGGGAACGGGCATTGGTTATAGGACCAGTATGACATGGTGCAGCGTACTAAGTCTCTCTAGCTAAACTGTGATACAATCACAACTCCAAATGGACCAATAACTATTGTCCTATAGCAAGATCAACAGATAAGAGCTTGTATGCTTCAGACAAACAACTGGTATTCAATGCAAAATATGTTTCAGCCTAATTTCTTACTTCTTACCTTATGCAAATTCAATTAACTCAGACTGACCTTTGACCTTTGAAGAAAACTGAGCTGAGTGTCTAGTCCCAAAGAGCTGCAGTTCCTTGTTTAGGTCACAAACAGTCAGGTCAATGTCCCATGAGCACAAACCTGTAAAACAATAAAATCATTAATAAAATTCCTGCATTAACTTAATAATTTTCAAAGGGTCTTCAGTGCCTGTTGTACAGTGCTACAAGTTTGGATTACAAGTGCCTTCTTTCTGGGAATTTACACTGGGAGCTTCTCAGAAGGCAAAATAAATGTGGTTTTTAGAGCAAATTGGATATACATAAAATTGGTAAATAAATAAATAAATAAATAAATTAAAAAGGGCAAACATTAGTTGTTTTTTTCTTCATCTTTCACTTTAATACCATATTATACCAATCAAAAAGAGCAACATGTTAAGGAGGCTAACATGATAACACCATCTAATGTCTTAATTTAGCACCTACATCAGGCCAATCTATGTCTGTCACAAAGTGTCCTCTTTGATTTAAATGTTGTTGTAAAATAATCAGTCACCATACCCTGGTAGGCCAGTGGATCAGTCTTAACGTCACCCTTTTTGCACCTTTACAATAACTGCTCCTGTTAAGATTGACTGAAGCAAGACTGGAGGGCCTACTTTTGAGAAAACTGTTTCTTCAATTCACACGAATCTAGAATTTGAGGCATATCATTCCTAAATGAGAAATTCACCATTTTATACCCTTTCTTGTATAGCATCAGTAGTCTATCTTATTTAGTATCTTACTTAATACTAATAATACTTAATAATATACTTAATCTTATTAAGTATTTAAGATGAACATTACTTTTAACTTCAATCTCCATTACTTTTAACTTGAATTTTACAATAGACTGTGATGACAGTGTCTTTTTAGATTACAATAGTAGTCCTGAATATTGTAACCTTTTCAGTTTTCATTTTTAGAAGGTATTCCTCATGATGCAAGGATTTTCAATTATTCATCAGATAGCTTACCCTGTTTGATCTGTTTCCTGGCAGAGTCAAGATGATGGTTGGTTGAAAGTTCTCCTATCACTATCAGCATGCGATAGTTTCTGTGTTGAAATGGTGCTCTAGTGTGGCACTGTCCAGGGTGCTGAAAACACACGGCAGACTCGAGCTGCTCCTCTGGCTCTCCGCGCTCTACTGAGAGAGCTGCTGTGATAGGGATTTCCATGGTAACAGTGCCACTAGTGGACGCTGAGCTCTTTTCCATCGCCATGACAACTGCATCCGGAGCAGGCACCATGACAGTGCAGGATGAGTTGGGAGAACTAGGGGGTGTGGCTCCATGCGAGGGGAAGATTTGATTTGATCTCAGCTTATGTGACTATCTGATGTCACAGGCTATCATTGGACAAAAATGAAAGAGGGATATGGGAATTTATGTTTACCACGTTCCCTTTATGAACCTGCTGAAGCTCACAGTCTCTAATTATAAAGATGATGATGTTTTCTATAAGCAATGTAACCACTGATAGTTATGTAAGCAATTTAATTTCCACATGCAAGTCCTAAAAAACATTCAGAAAACTATAGTGACCCCCCTGGAGCAAAAATAACCTATTTTTAATGTCCTTTGGGGTCCTATTGGAGTGATCAGTGTCACTTATGCCTAGCATTGTGGCTATATTAAACTTCATCACAAGAGAGGCTGAAGCTTGGAAATTTGTGTCATAAAGGTTCTATTTATATCAGTGCCACAACAAGTACCAGGCAATGTGCTTTGGGTCCCAAACTGACACCTCTTTGTTCCCATCATGAACAAAACAACGCTTCATCTGTGCAGAGACAAGTGACAGACATAACAAAGGCCTACAGTTAGCGTATAAAAACAGTTATTTTAGGCTTCATAAGGCAACAGGCCATGGTAACTTAATAATCATTTTGCAAAGTGAATTGTTACACAGTGCAGAGCAGGTGAACCCAAGTGCAGACACAGGCAAGGAGACAGGGATATGGTAGGAACAAGGCATTTATTTAAAGGTGAGGAAAAGGGAATACAGGCCTGGGGAAGCTCAGACTAGTAGCTGGGAACCTGGGGCTAGGGCTGGGAACTGAGAACCTGGGGCTAGGGCTGGGAACTGAGAACCTGGGGCTAGGGCTGGGAACTGGGAACCTGGGACGAGGGCTAGGGCTGGGAGCTGAGAACCTGAGGCTAGGGCTAGGGCTGGGAGCTGAGAACCTGGGGCTGGGGCTGAAACTGGAGCAAGGGGAGCAGGTCCAGAACAGAATCCATGGACAGAAAGCAGAGTAGAACAAGGGTCCAGGGCAGCAGAGCTGATGTGAGGAGGGACAGGAGACAGGGACCAGAGACAGAGCAGACAGGACTGCAGGGAACAGGAGACAGGGTTAGTCCAGGAAAACAGGCAACAACAAGACAACACCATAAATGCACCACACACACACAGGGAGAGAGAGAGAGCCACTGGGGAAGTGGCAACCGGTAGGGAGACACAGGACTGAGGCAGGAATCATGACATGGATGTTACAAAATTAGGTTGACATTGAGCTGAACAGTGTAGATCTATTGAGCGATATTATCATTATGATTGTCATTATGAAGATATGTAATATAAACATTTTACAGTTCATTGCTAAATAACTGAATGTGGAGCTGAAGCTAAAAGAACATAGAAACCACCATTATCATTTTAAGCCTCATATTGTAGCATAGGAGACACTGTGGAAAGTTATTAGTTAGTAACTATAGTAAAAGAAAGACAACAACCGGAATGAGGGATCTGAAGAAAACACCTAAAACTATTTTACATGTCTCTTTGAGATCTGCAGAGGATTCAAGGACATGAATCTATCTTATTTGAGTCAAAAAAAATAAGTGTTTGTTTTTTATATTTAGAATTGTTCTAAATGAAGCATTAGTATCAATATTTCTGAGAAAATGGTTCTGGCATGTCTGTTATGTTAATCCCTCAAAGCTCACAATGTAATTATGTAATTTTGCTGTAGCTCATTTAATGTTTATGACGGGATTTTGATGACAGGAAGAAAACTGCCAAAGATGAACAGAAAAATCCCTACCCTGGTGTGGACCTATATGATAAGAGTTGAGTAAGCATTTCAGGGCCTTGGGGGTCAAAGAGACTCACTACAAATCTCTTTTTTTACTAAATCTTGAGAAATCTTGAAAATGCCTCCCCCACTGTTCATTAAGTAACTATTTCTTTCTCTTGATGTTTGTGATCTTAGCAGTGTGGAGGGGGAGTTATGGTGGCACTGTTGTGCCTGGGAGGTGGCAGTCAGTGACATCTCCTGCAGCGCTGATTGATCACCGAGGGTCTTCATTTGGTACATCTCTGCCTACAGTGTAAATCTCCCTCCACAGCACAATGTGTGATACCGCTAGTGAGTCAGCAGTCCTCTCACACACACTGAGCCATCCAGAGAGTCTACTGGCCTCTGCTGGCCAGAATGGGAGATACAGAAAGGAGGTTTTTTATGCTAATGAATTTCCCAGGATGATCTTTGAGACAGTCAAAAACATCATCATTATAGAGCATTGTGAAAAGCAAACAATGGTAGTACTATATCCATCTCTCTTTCTCACTCTATTTTCCAAGAGTGTGCTGTCTTGGTGATTATTGGTAAACCTTACCTGATTGGATTGCATGCCAGAGTCATATGCTGCTATGGGAGCATCTTGACCATGACTTACAACCAGGAAAAGTAGTGCAACCAAGCTCTGAACTATTTTTTGCAGAATTGCAGGGGTGTTAATTCATTAAATTTAATCTGAAGCGCTGTTTAAAGCTGCTATGTGTGACTCTATATAACACAGAAAGACTGTTTTATGTTTAGGTTCAGTGAGATATAATCTTCACAACAAATATCTGCCACTTCGGGTTGGCCAGTGTGTTGATATTCCTTCTTTTCTAAACCATGTTCACATTGCCGACCCGACAATAAACTCCTCTCAAGAATCTGGGCACCTGTAGCCTATGAGGTTTTTGATGGACAGGTAAGAGGAGCGATGTAGAGGTGCTGCAGGGGAGGTAAAAGTCAGAATAGCACACATACACACAACTTTATGTTCTCAGTAGGCTACTAAGCAATCTAGCTAATACATTTCAATGTTTACAAAGCAAATTGTGTCAAGTCCATTTGATGTTTTTGGTACACTTGAAAGATAATATCAAAATACTGATAGCAATAATAACAGCAATAGTCAATTCCCATACAACAATAATTTATAACCCAAAATAATAACAAAAAAATCAGCCCTTTCGTTAACCTTGTGGTTGTAGTATCCATCCAAGGAATAAGAGTTGGTGAATTTATTTTCATGGCTTAGCATGAATAGGCCTTCCAACAAAATACTGCCATCTCCATGCGGGTACACCTGTAACTAAATGCAATGAGTAACTCCAGTCCACTCCAGATCTTTTGCTCCAATAGAATGGCTGCAATGTGGACAACACACTAACAACTTACACATATGGCAAGTGTAATTCTACATATTTCACGGGTCTTTTATCTTACTCCTATTTGTTAGGCTACGATTTAAATTTGACATATTTATTTTCTGTTTATTCCAAATGCAACAGCAGAAGGGAAAATATCTATTCTATTCTATTCTTTTATATTCCAAATCATATCAAAACTGGATGCATATTACATTGCATATTAATTACTTTTCTTAATAGTTAAATCGAAATAAATGGAATTTAAAACAGACCCAAATGTAGGGTCTGTTTTACTCTTATCAAATAAAACCAAATCCAAAATAACAATCTGCAAATCTCATTTGAACTAAGAGGAAATTAGCATATTATTCACATTAAAAATGCCATTGCATCTTTACGTGCCATGCGTGTATCCCACACCCCAACTCACAGGAAAACAGAGGCAAGGAAGGAGTGAGCGATGTTGGACGCATCATTATTGCAACCAAGGGGACTGTGAAAAAAAAATTGAAAATCCAAGCGCCAAAAATATTTATTTCCAAGGTAAACCTGTTTATGTTATTTTTTGCATTGCAGAAAAAATCTAGAATAAGAACGTCTACTAGCTACGTATTTCCAGCATCTATGCCAGTACCATTTATAATTGCTCAAGCAGAGGTGGCTCAGATTAGACATTTTGGGTCGTGGCTGCGCATTTCTTAATTTGGGTGTCAACCCAACCTACAGATAGAACGACAACGCTGCCGCGAACAACTTTGCAGTTACCGTAGGAAGCTCGGCAATTACCCACGAGTGGGAGAAGAGCTGGGATAGAAATGGCTTTTCGTGTCCCCCGTTAAGGTACTAAGCCAATGTCAGGCCACTATGAGACAGATAATAGGCTATTTACGTGAATCACTTAGTCCCTGTTCGTAATGTTACTAGACTAAAATGTTAAACTTAAATGTCTCCACGTTCTTGTTCAAGAACAGGTCAGTAATAAAAACAATATCCAGGCTTGCTTTATAGCTAATGTGATAGCCTACACCTTGAATTGACTTCAAGCAACAGCCCTGGAGGCATCAAACACTCAAATGGGCTCATAACCTCCACACTGAGGTGGCTGGTCATGCCCAAATCAGTCATCCGGGAGGCTGTATAACCCTGTATTAACTTTAAGCACATGTATTTGCATTAGCTTCAATCTCTAACCATGTCCACAGGGTTTGTGATAGACAGGACTCATAGTCTAACATATGATCCTTGACCCATGCTGGACATAGTCAAGAAGACTCGGTAGACCGCCTCCTGCACCAAACTGTGGAAACAGCCTTTCAACAGGCTATTATCATTTGCTGAGTATCAGTGTTACTTAGTTAATCCAGATGAATGTCATTTGGAGCACCTTCTGTTCTTACGTTGGCTATTAGATTCAATTCAATTTTACAGCGGCCTAAACTATATCAAACAAATCAACTGTGCCTTACAATTTCTCTGTCAAACTTGATTTAAAACATATTGATGACCTTTATTGCAGGAACAGAAACTGTGGCGTCTCCATAGAAACAGACTCCATGACACAGTTAGCAATATTTGAGAGAGAACCTCTTTTTCTTGAAAGTTATGGGTCATTGGTACAAATGCAACTAAAGGCTCACAAAACTATTAGATCTACAATAAGTATCCAAGCATAAACAAAGTTTAAATTTATTGTTTGCAAGTGCCCTTTACAATTACATTTAAAGCCACATCCATATCTCAACACTGCAATTATCAAACAAACACCTATTTTTGGAATGTAGGAAAATGATTCTCAAACAATTATAAAAGGATGAATAAATAAGCTTTACGCTACACGTTTAAGTCATCAAACATAAAAGTAAGCTTTGCTGTCCATACCATATCATATCATATCTGCTGTCAGCTCAGCTCCAGGCCTACTCTGAGTGTTCATATTCTTGAATAGCATTGATCTTGGTTTCATATAATTAATCACTGGAAGGTGTCAAAGATCCATAATGCATAAAACACAACATTTTGAAACATAAAATTAAACATTATTTCCATGTGACGTCACATGACTGCTGGACCAATTAAATAGATTCTGACCAGTTTTGTCAGAAAGGTTTAACGAGAGTCTCAACATCCGGTTACTTCCGTCTTCTCTTAAAATCGAGATAAACAGACAATACTTTTTTGACTGGGAGTCAATGGCAGTGTCGCACATATCCAATTGTTGTTGGTCCAATATATTTTTTTTCTGTGAGGGGCTTATTTGATTTAGCCAAACTGCGTAATGTTTAAGGTATTTTGATTGTGGTATGAGAGCTAGACACTTTTGTTTTCATGAGATTCTTGCATAAATTAGCTGATTACGTATTATATATGGCTGCCCTGCTAAACGACTAGCATTAATATTAACTAACATTTTAAGTTTAGACAATTGTATGGATGTGTGAGATGATTTCCAGACCTACGATCCACAATTTCTGTTTCCGCTTTAGCGGACGAAGGTTTCCATAGGCTGAATGGCTTCTGAGCCATCTTGATATTTAAACCTTAAAATCTTTGATTTTTGCCGCGCGATGTGTTGAAGTAGGTGCGCGTCATTGTGAGGGTTTCTGTCGGTGATGGTAATGTACATTAAGAAAATTTAGTTTACTTTATCTTTTTATCAAATTTGGTTTGTTACATTACAGAAGTGTGCACTACTTTCTTAAAACAAAAAGCATTGGCAATGCACTTTTTGTTCCTGAGCAGTAGCACCACGCGTTGTTGATGGGCGGAGAAAGCATTGTGTGGCGATAAAGTTGGGTTAACGATGGCTAGCTAGGTAGCTAGCCATTTGAGATTCTGGGGTTGTACATGTAGACTTTATTTTCACGTGATACTCTTCGCTCTATTAGGCTACTACCACCTGGCTAGCCAGAAACCTGTCATATTAGCTCTGCCTTGCTGCTTGTCCCGGTCTCATGGATCCCAGTGGAAGTGAGTTGGACTCTAGCTTGCCCCAGCCTGAGAACCCGTGTCTGATTGTGGAGGACTCCCAGCCGGACAGTGTTGCTCTGGAGGACGACCCAGAAAGCAGCTATCGTGCTTTACTATCCCGTCGCCTCTCCAACCTGCAGCCTACCGCCCATAGTCCAGTTCTGGTACGTTTCAAATCAAACAGACTAGCATTACTACGAGGGTTATCTTTATGCTATTGGTGCAGCAATGATCAAATTCCTCAACGGGGATCAGTCAGGTTTTACGCTACTCGCCGACATGACGCAAATCACTTATTTTCAATATAGCATACACCAGTATAGCGACTGAGACAGACCAAACACCACTTGAACCAGAGTAAACCATTACACAGCTAGGCGAACACTGGGAGATGTGCACTTTGGCCTGACATATTTTACCATGCTTGGCGTCGCAGAAATGGTGGTAACTTGTCTTTGATGTTTGCTAACAATGGAACAGTATGTCTGAACTTGGAGAGGTATTTGTCTTATTATTTAGAGTTTTCTGCTCTCCGAACATCAATGTATTTAACAAGAACTGACTGATGACAACATGTTCCCACTCTACCCCGTATTAAACATTTTAAACCATTTACTATATTCTCTTGTTTTTGAGACAGTGTGTTTTTATTCTGTCAGAACGATTATATGCTTTTTGTTTATCCCAGGAACTTATATCGTCACCAGCAGGAAGCAGGTGCTCTCAAACTGACAGCCAATCAGAGAGGCCCCAGAGCAACAGCCAATCTGGACCAGGTTTGTGCTTTTCTCTGGATGTGGGATAGCTAAGCCTGTACATGATACCCAGAAGTTAACCTGTATGGAAAAACTGTGTTGTCTTTTCCTTTTAGCCATTCTGAGGACAACCAATACCAGTTCAGCATTCCAGGAGGAGAGTCAAGTCATAAACATCTGCCCTCTTCCTAATAAGAAAACGTATGTAGTGACCAGACTTTTCTGTGCTACATATTGATGCATTAGGCCAGACACCGAAGTGTTTTCATCCTGACTCTTCATCTTTTAGGTGTCCAGCAGAGGATATTGATATGGACTCTGGTGCTGATTCCACTACACACTGTGCTCAGGCTGAGGGTACAAGCTGTTCCCAACATATTAAGAAAAATAACAATGTCATTCAAACTTCAGGAATTAAAGTAAAATAAAGTAAGTTATTATGCCCATTTGTATCCATGTGTTTCAGGGGGGACTTCTCAGTTTGGCTTTCTTGAGCTGTCTGAGAGCCAGGGTCTGGGCGGTGAAGTGGGTAACAGTCAGGACGAAGAAGAGGAAGTTATTGTTCCTCAGACGGACAGCGAGAGGCACAGCAAATTAGGTAACAAGACCTTTATTTATAGAAGCTCTCATTTTCTTTCTTTGTTTTAAAAAAATATATTTTTTATTTGATCCTTTTTGCTTATCAGGTAGGCCTCCAATCTCCCTTGGATTGATACAATGTGAAAGGATTTCTTGCACATCAATGAAGCAACTCCATATTTATTTACTGACAGGCTAGCCTGTATTTAGAGAGGCAGCCAATGTGTCCTTGAGCAAGACATTGAAATCCCTCCTGGGACATTGCAATTGGCTGACCCTAAATTTCCCCCATCTGCTAAGATGCATATATATATATATATGTGTGCCTAAGGGGGGTATGCAAAGTAAAAAAAAAAAAATCCCATTTACACTGGATGTTGTGGCGATTGGGTGCTTTTAAGTCCATTGTATAGTATGTTATTGGAGCATTCATACTGACCTCCAAGCGTTGTAGCTATCTGTGCCAACTTTAACCTCTACGGAAAGTGTGAAGACTAAATTTGATTCTCGCCTGCTTTTATCACCAGCTGAACAAAAGGTCATTACCGGGACTTCGGGGAGTCAAGACAGCAAATCGGCAAGGTATAAGTCCATGTGAAATTTTAAATCCTCAGAAATGTGCACAGTAGCCTTGTGCTTTAGCAGTGTTTGTGGTTTCTCTCCAAGATATGAGGTGAGCTCCAGCAGCTCTTCAGAGCCTCTGGGTCAGACAGGCAAAGAAATGAGAGTCCAGGCTCTGCTCCACTCCCAGGCCTTACAGACAACTGGTGATCAAGACCAGCAGGACACTGAGATTCTGTCCTCACAAGAAGATCTGTTTGATGGCGACAAGACGGGTGGGTGTATGCATGTGTACTTCAGGGATACAGCTAACTGGCTAGTGTTGCTGCCAGTCTAGTAGCATTGCAGAGTTATTAATTATTTCCATTTGACAGCCTGATGATAGTGATGGCGTATATGCTGTGGTTTTACGAAATGTAAAATGTTATATGCTACAAATAAATATTAAGGTAAAACTTCATTATGTTATTGGGAGTCTCTTAGAAAGAAACTCCATACCTCTGTCTTTATCTAAGCAGAGGACCCAGTGCATAAAGATGGTGGCCCTTTGATGAAAAGTGTGAAGTGTCAAAATGTCATCATCTTGCCAGTGTGGAAATGCTGGGTTTGCATTGCAGTATAAAATAGGCCAGTAAAATCAAATCATGTCACACGAACAGGTTGCCACCTTTAAGCCTGTGGTCTAGAAAGGTTGTTTTTCTGGCTGACTGCCAATAAAGCTCACCCATTTTTTTCTCTCTCTCTCCATTCCCTCCCTTAGGTGCTGGTGTGGACAGCACGGTATCTGAGCCTGATAACCAGGGTCTAGCCACACTGACGCCAGCCCACACTCTGCGATTGCTGCATCTCTCTGGCCAGGGCACTCTGGTGCAGGAGAGCCTGTCCCAGTAAGTCACAAGACCATCATTCTCATGGCGTAAGTGGCTTTGATAAACCACAGCCTGCAAAATTATAATATCTCTAATACTCGTGTCTCTTTGCTTATTTCCTAGGAGCTCTGTTGACTATGTGGCCCCCACCCCAGACAACTTGGACCAGACTCCTTTTATTGTTCCCAACTCACCAACCGGTCTAGATAATGATCATGGTAACAACCACTTGAATGACAATTGAATTTGAACTGATAAGCGTTATTGGCTAATGAGTAGAGCTAAATTGTTTGGTTTATCAGGTGCAGATGAACCCATGGATACGTCTCTGCCCCCAGAAGACCAATTGGTGGAGAAGGAAGAAGAGCCAATGGAAACAGAGGCTACCTCTAAACCACACCCTTCAGCATCCACTCCTGTGTCCCAGAATTCCCCTGGTTTTGTTTTGGAGAAGACCCTTTCTGTGCCCTCCCAGCCCGAGTTCTCCCATGTGCGTACTTTATTTATTTTTGTTTTTTGTTAGGACTGTGATTATACTACGAAGAACACTTGCATCATGGTTTATGACACGTCCTTTATTTGTTTGTTTCCCCAGGATGTGTTCGTCCCAACGCAGAGCCAGGAGGCGGGAAACAGCGTGGCACGTGACACACACAGGAAGGTGGCAACACCATCCTCGTCACTGCATCAAGAGAAACAATCTCCGTCCGTAGAGTCGGCTCCTTTCACTTTGGCCTTGCAGCTGACTGTGAACACGGAGAGCAGTAGTCCGGCTCCGCAGATCTCAGAGCAGGTTGAGGAGGACAGCCAGGCCACGCAGATAGAGGGTCCGGAAGAACAGCAGCCCTGTGTTGACACTAGTGACTCTGCCACATCGCGCTGCAGTCAGAGGAGCGAGAGCAACGGTGTCCCGTCCGAAAAAGATGCAGCTAATCCCAGATTTTCTACCATTCCAGATTCACCGAAGCATAGCAGGGAATGTGCCAGGATTGAGGAATCCGATCCATTGCAGAAGTCTGATACTCTGAAAAGGACAGCGACCATTTTGAATGTACAAAATGTGAATGTAAGCGACGGTCACAATGGGACCAAAGTGGGGAGCTCTGCAGATACAGTGTCCTGCTCTCAGCCAAAGTTGGACTCCATAGACTTAACCACTAACAGCTGTGTGAAGGAGACTCCCTCAAACTCCACACCTTGTAGTTTGGCCTCACAACCTCAGTCAGTGTCTGTGTTCTCTCAGGCATTGAGTGTGGACGTGGTAAAGGGTGTGGAGGGTGCCACAGACTTGAGAAGAGGAAGCCCTGCAAAGAGTCCGTCATTGCAGTCACTGTCAGAAGAATGTGCAACAGCTGCTAACAGCCAAAAAGACAAAGGCATGTTGGATGATGGTGATGAGGAGGTGATGGAGGAGGAAGAGGGGAACACAGTGGGGCCTGAGGCTTCTGACCTGGGTCTGGCCCTCTCCCAGAGCCAGATGTTATCTCCTGAGCCCATGGAGGAAGGTGGCGAGGGAAAGGATGTGGAGAATGGCAGTGTTATTGTGCTGCAAGAGAGAAGCTCTCAGGTCCCTGAGAAAGGGGCGCCACTGCAGTCCCGGAGTGTGGCAGTGGGGAGCAAAGTGTCCATTTCCACCAATGGCCATGGGTCCCAATCTCAGTCTAAAGACACCCAGGTGGCTACTGATAGGCTCCCACAGACTGACAGGAAGGGGCCTGAACCAGAGGGATTCAAAGACAAGAGCCTTTGTGACAGCTCTGGAGGTAAGATGGCCACTGACAAATGCAAAACTCCTATCTTAAATGATGCAGGCACTACATTATAAAACTGCAGGGTTTCTGCTTGGGGTTCCTGGAACAGGGAGGGAAATTTCTCACTCTAGACATTGCCTACCCAAGCATGCAATTCTTTAAAGGATTATGCAAAATGGCCAAGCTAATCTGCAAAATGACCATGACAGAAGCTGGAGGGTGATACAGCATTAAGTTAAGCCAGTGTTTCTCAATCCTGGGCCTGGGGACCCACTGCCCTGCATGTTTTAGATGTTTCCTTGCTCCAACACACCTGATTCAAATGAATGGGTCAGGCTTAGAGCTTGGTGACGAGCTGATCATTTGAATCAGGTGTGTTGGAGCAAGGAAACATCTAAAACATGCAGGGCAGTGGGTCCCCAGGACCAGGATTGAGAAACACCGAGTTAAGCTCAGTGGTCATAGTTGTAACAACAAAGACAGGGAGGTTAGTGACATTATATCAACACTATTTGGGATAGAATTTTACCAGTATTTGGTATAAACTGTGCACTCAAATGCATATAATATATATTGTCCGATTTCCAATTGTGTTTTTCGACTGCAGAAATTCCCTTCCACTTCACTCTTCCTAAAGAAGGGGAGCTAATTGGCCCTGCTGTCAGTGCCACACCTCCTCTGATCAACCAGCTGAAGCAAACGCCAAGACACAGCACTCCCATTGGTGGGTTTTTGTGCCTCAGATAAACTACACAGTTGCACAGCCCCTTGGCTGTAGCATAATGTTCTGTGAAATGGTAATATGGGATCTGATGCAGTGTAACTTTTTTTAGTAGCACTACCACTGAAATTAACTGGGCTGTTTTCTTATTTCGTCGCTCCTTGTTTTCCCAGAGATCACCTCCTTTTCAGAGAAGTCAGCCATGGCAGGTGACGTGTCGGCAGAAGCAGCCATGGCAGCCAGTGACATTGTGGCTGGAGAGAGCGGGGAGGAAGCTGTGGAACAGGGAGATGGGAAACTGAGTTTGCGGATGAAACTGGTGACCCCCGTCGAAGAGGGCAGCTCCGAGCGCTTCAGCCTGCAGAGTAGGGGCCCCTCGGACATCATTTAAAAGCAGAGCCATTTCTTGTCACAATTTGTAAACACAATGCATGTGTGTTTTCTTCGGAACGACAACATGGTATCCATAGCGGCATGTCTTAAGATTTCAACGTTGCACGCACTTCCATTCTCATCAACGTCTCACTAATGAATCTCCTTCCCCCAGAACCAGCACTGTCAGATGAGGAAGGATCTGTCGTCAAGGTTACCACCGTTGCCAAGGCTGTAACCAGGTAACCTGCTGCTATTTCTATGCATATCAATTGACTTTAAGATTTGAGGGTTTTCTTCTCCCAGATTTGAGCAAAATGGCTTATTTTCACTGTCTGGTAGATGTCAGTAGTCTACATGGATTTCAGTTAGTTTCATATTGAGAGCATTATCATAGTCACACATAAGATTATACATTGATGCAGCATCTGCCACACAATGATAACAGCAATATCAGACATGAAAGGGCATTCTTTACTAGGATTATGGGCACGATGGTAATTCACTTTGGTAAGAATGTTTGCGCCAGTTCTGCATTAGGAACATACCTAGAATCGCTTCAGAGCCTCTTGGGTATATTGTTGGTTCAATATCACTTCTTGTTAGCTACCAATTTTCACAACGAGGCTAGGTGAGGGTTTTTTTTTACAGGCAGTTAGAAGGTCTATCTGACCGATGGGATCACTTGGCTGAGACTGCCAGCTGTATAATGAGCTATATTGAAACTCGGACTTCCTCAAATAGAGCTTGTATTGTGTGGGCGGATAGGCTGACTCATCTTCCTCATCAGAAGTGTGTCACTACCTTCCATCCAGACTCCCTGACAGCTACAGGAAGCTGAAGACACTGCACGGGGGCTGTTTGAACAGAAACCCATTGTTGTAATGAAACACTAACACTAGTCCCAGCGAGCTGAGAATGCACAGCTGAGCGGTGAGATGTTGAAGAGGCCATGTAATAAGGCTACCTTCCCCAGTGTTTCCACACAGGTTCCTAGATTGTTTTCAATGCTTGTAGTTGTAGACTAGGAGAGGCAAGGCTAAGGAGTTGGACCAGAGACAAGTGTGTGCATACAGTGCAATGAGTACTTTTAGATATGTTGTTTAACTAGTTTTCTTTAGGGTTTTTTTTTTTTTTTGCCGGACCCTGAGGGGCTGGCCAAGAGCAGTGAGTGTGACTGACTGACTGACTCACTCCCCATTGTTGAAACATGCATGCCTGAGATGTTGAAAGGTGCGCAAGAGGTGGCATGCAGTATTATTAATCTTATTACTACTATAGTATTAATCTTAGACACCAGGTGATGCAATAATGATGGACAGAAAAACGGCACTACTGTGGACATCCATACATAACGGTGCAGCACATCCTGTTAAATTTGTGGGATAAGCTAAAGCAGCCAAACGCCACCCATGTTCGCTAGCTTGCTTGCTACCTAACTAGTTCCTATATAGCTCAATTGTGCACTCTGCCCATCTGTTATATATATATATATATATGGCTCAACTGGGCTTGCCTAGTTTGGTTTGGTTTTATGGTGGGTCAGCACAAGTAGGTTTATATAAGGGAAAGCGAAGTTCATGTGTTGTCTTGTCTCCTGGGCAGCCCGTCAGTGTTCACTCGCGTCAGGCAGGCTCATAGACAGCTCGAGGGCGAGACTCAGCCCAGTGGCACCACTACTCCTATCAGGTAAATAACAGGTACAGTACATACCGTACTGTATCCCACTCCTAGTATAACACATGCTAGCAGTGGGGAAATGCATGCCATGTACACACACACACACACACACACACACACACACACACACACACACCACTCTATTCAGTGTACTAGATAGATAGTTTATTAAGGTGTCACTCCTCAACACAAATACATAAAGTGCATCAGTGGAAGAAGAAATAACATGGCATATACAGTAATTTATGTACATAGACAACGGAATGGAAGATAAAATACAGCTTTGTTTGACTATAATGATACTATGACAATTACAGTATATGCATATAATGTTTTTTTTTTTTAATTGAAACTTTATTCAGCCCCATCCTGTTGAGGTCAGGGATCTCTTCTACAAATAATGAACAATGCCATCCACTGTTGAGCCGTTAAAGGCTCTTATGTCAGTTTGACCTGAGAAAGTATGAATAGTTCTCCCTGTGTGTAATGTATTTTAGTCACTAGAACTAGGGCAGAGAGAGAGAGAGAGAGAGAGAGAGAGAGAGAGAGAGAGACCTACTTTCTGATTCTGGAGGTAGGGTAGATGGTTATTTTGGGCATTGTGTTTACCCTCTTGAGAGACAAGGAGAGGCCATGTCTGGGTTTGTCCTCCCATT
>OMKK01035824.1:0-22849 GCA_900302305.1 Polymixia japonica | reverse complement strand
GTCATTATAGCTATTGTAGAACTTTGGGGCAGACAGGGAAGAGCAAGGGGGGCGGGTAGAGACAGGGACAGAGAGAGAGAGAGAGAGAGAGAGAGAGGCAGAGATACAGGATGGAGTGATGAAGAAAGAGGGCAGTAAAGAACAGCACAACGTAGAAGAGAGCTAGACTCTAGGGTACTGTGTGGTTCATAAATCAGCTCTGTCGCCCATAGAAGTGTAGGCGCACGCACACTCCACTGATAGACAGGCCTAGTGACCTGCTGAGGAGGTCTTTGGTCTGTTGCCTAGCAACCAGGCTGAGCACTAAAAACGAGACTAAACACAGCCCCTCCCGTTGACAGACAGCAGTGGCAACAAATCAGAGTGGATAGAAAACATTCCAACAAAGATCTGATAGGAGGAGAAAGTGCTGACACCATCAGATTGGCTAAAGCCTGAGGAAGTTCCACCATCTTGCTTGCTTACTGTTCTTCTGAATCAGAAAGAGGAGGAAGTAATCCCTACAATCACACCATAAGTACTATCTGCATATGCTTATCTCATACACTGTATACTTTTCGTAACAAGTGTTTAGTAAGGATATACAGTGATTGAAAAGGGACATTCTACGTTCAAACCATACTGAACCCCAAATACTGATGTGTGCCTAGGATCACGTTGTTGTGGATTGTTGTGATTGGTTCATTTCACAATCCTTTATGTCAGAAAGCATTTTGGGCAGTTTGTCAGATTGTCCTAGCATTTTCATTGTGCCAACATTGCGCCTCGGGATCCGACTATACAACCGGGCGTAAATCCACCCATTTACCCCTTCCTCTTGGGGTTAATTGCTTTATTTTAAAATTCAGTACTAAAAGAGCATACTAGCAGATACTACTGGGTGAATTGGAATATTCTAAAATAAACCATCTAAAAAACCCAAAATGTGTTTGTTTTCTCAACTACAGGTATATCACCAAAGCCACTTGTGAGTGGTACCTCAGACTTGTCTGTCTGTCAGGCAATCAATAACGAAGATACTATTTCAACTGTTGTCTATCAAGCAATCAATAACAAGGATACTCTTTCACCTACTGGCTGGATCCAATCCAATTAACAGTAACACCACTCCAACAGAATCAGAATCAGAATTCCTTTTATTGCCGAGTATATTTGCACATACAAGGAATGTGACTTAAGCATAAGCAACACAACAGGTCTAACCTAACAGGTCTGCTCCGCAGGGCTCGTAAGCGGTGTGACATGGCTGTTTGCGGAGAGCCGCAGGGATACGCTGCCACTGTAATCAATGAAAGCTGCTCCACCGAGCCTGTTTGACATGCGACAATGCTGCTGTTCTGCGCGCCACGATCCTGTTTTGCACGGCTGGTCTATTTTCACGCACAACACTGCAGCCACAAGAATCAATTAAAGAAACCACGAGAATCAATTAAAGAAACCACAAGAATCAATTAAAGCACTTTGAATTGCCTTGTTGTTGAACTGTGCTATACAAATAAACTTGCCTTGCTAACATATATTTGTTTGTGTTTTCGAAGTTATGTAGGATATGTGTGTGCGTTTTTTTAAGTTACAATAAATTAAATAATTTCTAGATTGGTAGTTGTAGTTGAATATTGAAGGGGGAAAGCTGCCATTTGCTGAGATGGTGCCAGACTCAGCCAATCAGATCACTTTGCCTCCTCAGAATATAAATTATTTTGTTTTTTATCATTTTTTGTAACAATTTTGAGTTATTTTGTGTTTAAGTTGGACAATAAAAAGGTATCAGGGGCAGTACCATAATAAATCTTCTAGATGTTTTTTTACTAATCCAAATCAATCCAAACCACATCCCCCTTATAATAACCCAATACTAAGTTGTATCCTTAACTAAACAACAAATCAAAAGCATGCCACAGGTCTAGGTGTTGGCTCCAGCTCTTTAGTTCATTCATTTATTGAATGTTTTCGCATCAGCTTTGGTACACTTTGCTGCATTTAGAAGGCTTATGTGCTGTGGCAGTGCTGTCTTCATTGTATGTAGTTTGCATGGGGATGCATGTAGCTGCTGCAGAATATCTTGGTGCTTTCGTATGTGTAGATGGAAGGCTATTTTGTCCTCTTCTGTTTTGAATTTTTGCAAAACTGTGTTCTTCAAGCTATTCCCCAGCCTTGCAAACTGTTCACTAACTGGTTTGCTTACAACGCACAGAGCTGACCGTAAACAGGCCACTGTGTCCACGTGTCGCAAACTGTGGTAAAATCCCGAACTGAGACCGAATGCAAGCAACCAACAGCTGCGTAAATATTCATAGATGTAAATAAATGCAAAAGATTCAAAACAATTTAACAAGTGAGGTAATCTTTTTTCAGTTTACACAGTCACACATGCTAGTTGCTTTGCAAAGAAATCTTGCCTATCGGAGGAAAGAGAAGGTCAATCTGTAAATCTGTTGATCTGTAATTTGAATCATCTTCTTGTCACCAATTAGAATTGACAATAATGTGCAATGGCAGCCTTGTGTTGCAACGTCATCTACATACTGGCATGGATACGATACGATCTTCTTCATTGTTAGACTTCTCTGAAATCTGTTTTGCATCACAGCAGCTCTATTTTAAAATAACACACACATCATAAACAGGGTTCAAGGCATGGGACACGAACCACACAATCGAATTACACTCAATAACACCCACATTGCACTGGACCCATATATTACACACTCCACCAAAATCCTTGATATTACACATACCACCATTATTATTATTATTATTATTGCACAGGAGTCCCTGATTGCTCTTGCCTGAATGGCCTGCCGTCTTGTTTGAGTAACCTAACTGAGTAGGGATAAAATAATTACATTTGAACTGCAGAACCCTGTTTGAGGCCACAACTTGGTATTCTCCATAAAGCATGTGAAGGTGTCTTGGCACGTTCTTGAGGTAAGATGGTCTAGTGGCTGGCCTACAATCTTGGAGCAAATTCTCAGGTGTCCGGACAGCCTGGCCTTAAACTGGATGGACAGGCAGCCGTACCTAGTGTTGATGCAATACTGCATGATAGTCTGGACTACGGATGAGAAAAACAAAAGTAGAATCTGACTACTAGCCCCAAAAGACCTTAACCTTTGAAGAAAATAAATACGCTGCTGTATCTTGTTGCAAATAAAATCAATGTTGTTTGTTCCAGGACAGAATGGCATCTATAGATTCTGATTGTGTGTGCATCTTTCTTTTCTGTTACTATACTACTTTCACTATTTACTATCTGAACACTCCAATTTAGTACTGAAAGACACTGGACAGTGAAATATCTTCTGGAATCATTGCAGAATGATTAGCAGGCTAATCAGCTTTTAAAGCCATTATACAAAGTAGGGCTGTGCGATATGTAGTTTCAGCATTGTCATTGTGATGTGTGCATGTGCAACAGTCACATCGCAGGACGTGCGACGTCAAGTAAAGCAAATGAACTCAATCGCATCATGCTACAATTTCTTTGCTGCTTGATACAAAAGGAAAACTTGCGCGGTTCTCATTTTCCATGACTAATCTACAAGAGAAGTCTGTCTGATACAACATAATGTACTCCGATTTAAGGGTTCTTGGATACACAGAGTTTGTTGCTAGTGAGTGACATGCAGGCTCTGCATGCACGGCGAACCACCAATCACGATCAGTTTATCAAACAATCAAAGCCGGCCCGCCCCCGCTAATGAGCAGGGAACATGAGAAAAACGTTGAAATGGAAGATTTGGTTGCAAAAAGAAAAGCAACATCAGTTGTATGGAATTAGTTTAATGCTCTGTTTTAACCGTTTTAGCCTCCTGTAATCTCCTGGATGCCTTCTAGACACCATCCCTCTTCATTCACAGATGAGCCCCCTTATTTGAGGGTAAGCAACATGCAATAATATCGTGACATGTTAGATGATTGCCGTTAGCCTGGATTGATAGAAGAGTATTATATGGATACAATGGTGTCATGGTGAGTCAACCAGTGCGTTAAACGACCTAACTTCTCCTCCAAAATCACTTGAGAAGAGTAAGGTTAGTCACAGCGCTCACCTGCTTTTGTGTTTGGTGTGTTGAAACCAATTCTATAGCGTTGAAGTTCAAGAAAGGATGGTTCACACTCAAAAAAAAAGTCTTCAGAGTAAAAAGCCATTTTTCAGCTTTTTTAAAAATTATTATTATTATTTTCTATACAGATGCACTCCCCTAAAAAATCACCGCAATCATTCTAGAATGATTAATTCCTTCCACATAGAGCTATTCAAGTAATCTGGTGAAAATTCCTGTATCTTTTCATATCGCAGAAAAAATATATATATTACAATGTCAGTTTTTTCCAGTATTGTGCAGCCCTAATACAAAGGCAACATTTTGTAGCAGTGCAGATTGGTGATTACCAACAATGTGTTTCACTATACGTCTTTATAACCCACTGTGTCCTCTATATTGATTAAGCCCCCTTTTTGTCGGACCCTGAGGGGCTGGCCAAGAACAATGAACGTCCCTCACTAACTGGCTGACTCTCCACTGTTGAAACATGCCTGCGCGAGGGCCGACCAACAGTGAATGTCCCCTTCTGAGTAGCTGGCTGACTTGCTGACTCTCCATTGTTGAAAGGTGCGCGAGAGGTGGCGTGCAGTAAGTGGCGGTATTAATCTTAGCTAGCGACACCCGGTGAGTGTAATAATTATCAAGGACAGAAAAACAGCACTACTCTGGACGTCCATTCATACCGGTGCAGCGTGTCCCGTTATATTTGTTGGATAAGCTAAAGCAGCCAAACACCACCCATGTTTGCTAGTTCGCTTGTTAGCTAACGAGTTCCTAAATAACTCAATTGCGCGCAATCAATCTGCTGTATCCAGGGTCCGGCTCAACTAGGCTTGCCTAGTCTTATTCAGTACTGCCTTCTGCAGGCAATATTTTGAGAATAATTCATTCTTTTATTACGCCCATGTGTGCGCAAGCCATGAATGTTTTTTTATTAATATCGCTTTTGCCTTGGTCTTTGTGCATGTCTCTCCGTAACTGCAATAACCCATATCTTATCCGATCTGGCTCAAACTTGGTGGATAGGCTGAGTCAGCCAAGAGCCTGCAATACTGAAAGTTATTCAAATCAGTCAAAGATTGCAGTATAGATGAAGGTCAAAGTTTTAGCCATTGCTGTATGTGAAGTCCTCTATTGTTTTCAGTTGGATGTCCCACTGTCAACATTTTATTTTTAGCTGTTTTCACTGATTTTAATTTTAAAATGTATTCTTAGTGATTTTGATGTTGTCTGCCACGTTATCTTCCATCATTTGGTTAATTCATATAGACATTCTTCTACATTTGCTTATTGCAGCCATGGTTGCACAAGCATGTGAAGGGGGATATTGTTTTGGCCTCGGTCTGCATGTCTGTCCACAACCGCAATAACTCACGCATTTTGTACCTGATTTAGCTCAAACTTGGTGTATAGATTGACAGTCAGCCGAGGACCCGCACTATTGAATATTATTCAAAAGTCAAAGATCGACGGCGCAGATGAAGTCCAAACTTTTAGCAATTGCTGTATGTGAAGTGCTCTATTGTATTCAGTTGGGCTGTATTGCTGACCACCTATTTGGACCCAGCCTGCGCGGGTCCAATTCCTGGTTTATATAATCAAATCCAGCTATGACAGCCTAATTTAAAAATTCATTGTAAAACCTTCTCTTTCGTCCAACTGATGTGGGCATGTTATCTGATGTGATAACAGACTACTGGCCACATTTACAACAGTCAGTCCAAACTCTGATCAGACATCTGGATCTGACTTGGTTTCTAACTTTCTCTCTCTGTCAGGAAATGATAAGAGGGGCACTTCCTCTTTTGCTGTCAGCATGGACATGCACGCACGCACACACACACACACACACTCGTGTTGGCACATATACGGACAAACGCAGTATTGAGGAGGAGGGGTAGATAGAGAAAAAGAAGGGAAATCTTTACCTGTAGAACAGGTATTCTAGCACACCCACAATGGTTGAAGTACTCCCTTGTCATACAAACACACAGATACAATCACCTCACACATACAGGCACACATTTCCACACGTCAGAACAAGTCCGCCCTGGATGTCTAACATTCCTCCTGACCCTGAATGGAGAATGTGTGCGTGTGCCCCATGCACAAAAGGCATATACACCCTTCCCTTTTCCCTAGTTCCTTACTCCTCTCGAGACTCACCAGTTTACATGACGCAAACCGTTCCATCGCTCCATTTCTCAATTCTGTACCTTTTGTCTTTTTCACCATTTAAAGTGAAAGTGAAAAGTGAAACCCAAGAAATGGGTTCATTGAATAGAACTCAAGGAGACACAATTTTCTAACTCCACTGTAACTTTTGGTCAAGATTGCTCTGATTCGTGGTTTTGTGCTTTTAATGCGCAATTTGATGTGTCTTTTTAATTTTTTCAATGTATAATGTTGTAAATATGTGTGTCTGTAACTTTGTGCTGCTTTCTTGGCCAGGTCTCTCTTGCAAAAGAGATTTTTAATCTCAATGAGACTAACCTGGTAAAACAAAGGTAAATAAATAATAAATTATGACTAACATGAAACGTTTTTATAACTTCAACATGAATATGAAGCTCCCATTTAGCCGCCAGTGTCAGTTTGTAGAATTTACTTTGCAGAGTCAATAAGAGCAATAAGAGATGTCAATTTTCAAGTAATTAGGTAGGACTGTGATCAGTGTGTTTTTTTTGTTTATTCTACAGCTTGCCTTTTTTGAAAGTAATGACAAAAACCACTAGAATTAAGACCGACATCACCCATTGTCAAACCCACCATCACAAAGTGGAATTCCACTGTTTTTGCAGGGTTGGTGATAACAGCTGGTGTGTTTCTATAATGTGTTCATGTACAACCATGTATTCATTTGAGTGTGTGTATATGTAAGAAGGAATGAGCTATCAATTTGGGGTAGTTGACCACATATGTACATGTCCACACACACACACACACACACACACTAAAGGGTTAATTTTCTAAACCCACCGTGCATTTCCTGTATCACAACCAGAAGTGTCAACAACAGTCAAGACATGCAAGACATGGAAGACATGGGATGACTTTAGATCAGCTCTTTACTAGTACAGCAAATAAGATATCCAACACAGCTCTGCAAAACTCTTGCAGTCACTTAACTAATCAACAAAATAAAACTAACTGCTGTGACTCGTACACATCAGGCTAATAACATAACATAAACTGACTATTACAAAGACTGTACCTTTGTTTTTTGTCTGTGTGATGCCTTGTCCATGTGTAGTCTATTGTTGCTATGTTTGTATGTATTGCCCGCTATCTGCACTGTTGTCCTTGCCATGATGTTGAAAGTGAACATTTGCCTGTGGATGACTACATAAAAAAAAAATTCCTAACGGAACAACACATAAATGACTCAACAGCAAGTGTACCAGCACATGATTGGCAATATGATGGGAAGCAAGTGAGCTTGTCTGGTGTCCAAGATGGGTCTATGAACAGGAAGAAGTGAAACAATAACACTTACTACATTAACATGCATTTGGTTGGCATCCCTTTCTAATGTAGTGTATTTATGTTGCTGCACAGACCACACTGGATTCAGTTAGCTTAGAGATCAATGTCTAGAATTCAGGAGACCCCATCGCCTTCTATCTCATAGTCCATGAACCAATCAGATGTCTTAGTCACCGTTAGGCAAAAAAAATCAGAGTGAAGCATTTACAATTGGCTTCCTGATCTGTCTCATTTCTATCTGTCCTTGGCTAACCAGACTTCTCACCTTCCATCAGTCGTTCAGTTCTTCTATTCTTACTTCTTCTATTCTATTTTATTCCTTGGTCTCGAGCCTTTTCAGAACATTCTCGCTCTCATTGCCATTCTACCTACTTCTTATGCAACCACCAGCTTTGTATTTGACAATTGTCTGCCACATCGACAGCCCTTGACAACTGGCTAGCAGTCCTAACTTATGAAGACCTGTAACCCACTATACACAACACACACACGCACACACACACACACAGCAACAGACCTGCAGACGGTGAACATTCTCCCACACACCCACAACCATAGACTATATATTACAGAGATTTGTGAATGAGCCACTGTTCTTACCTTGGCACTGGAATCCCTGTTTCCCAAAGCCCCTGTGGATAAAATTAAAGAATAATTAATCTGTAAAATTTCACAAGACAGACACAAACACGTGACACGTGCACACTCGGTCACACCAATGCGTGCACACACGCACACAGATGGCTGCACCCACACACACACACACACACCTACACACAGCTGCAGCAGCAACAGTGGGCCCTTGTGTCTCTAGCTGCATTCCTCCACCTGTCCTCCAGTTACCAAGATGGATGTTGGGGGGTCGATGCGGTAAACACCGAGCAAAACGACTGCTCTGCGGCTACCGACATCGTAACATTTACAGCCCGCGGGGGCCCTGCGATACCGTCGCATCGTGCACAACCGTGGGGGGAATGGCGCAACGCAGACGTAGACTACGACGTCGCCGCCGAATTAAGCGCGGCGTCGTCTCGTCCGTCTGTCTGCGGAGGCCAATAACACCCGCAGCAGCAAGTGAATCACCTGTGTCCTGCGGTGTCTCTCCCTCCTCTCTCTCTCTCTCTCAAACACAACACACACACACATACATACTCCCTCACTCATCCCCTACACGGTAACTCACCAGATGAAGTCCGTGCAGTGGCTGCAGAAGGTGGGCTGCTTGAAGAAGCGCGCGATGAACTTGTGGTTCTTCACCTCGTGCACGTTCTTCTGGCGGAGGGCTCCCTGGCGGGCGAAGCCGCGCGCGCTCTCCGGCGCCTCTCCGTCGCTGCTCGGGTCAGCCATCTTAAACGAGGAAGCGACGGTCAGACGCGAGAGAGAGAAGAGAGAGAGAGAGAGAGAGAAATAGAGGGGAAAGGGAAGACGGTTCAGGCGAGGGAGAATGAGTCGCGGTCGCAGCAGGTGCCTCCTCCTCCTCCTCCTCCTCTCCGCCCCGCCGGCCGCCTTGTCGCTCGCGCTCCCGGCGTAGTCCGTCTACGTCCAGCTCGCGCCGCTGCCGCCGCTGCTTCTGCTGCTTCCGGCGGGTCCCCGTGCCCCCGCGCGCCTTGCTCTCTCCTCCCTACTCTGTGTTGCTGCTCTTACAACTATCTCTCAATCTCTCTCGTTCTCCCTCTCTCTCTCTTTACTCCGTCTTGTCTGTCTGTCTGTCTGTCTGTCTGTCTGTCTGTCTGTCTGTCTTGTCTGTCTGTCTGTCTGTCTGTCTGTCTGTCTTGTCTGTCTGTCTGTCTGTCAACCTGGTTAAAAGTGCCATTCAACTCACGCGAGGCGAACCTTTACCTCTACTATACTTTCAGGACGCGCGCGCACACACACTATCTCCAGTCTGAGGAAGCATATGAACATAGATATATATAAACATACGAGGTTGTTCAAGCCAAAACAAGAAAAAGAAACGTATCAGTCAGTATTTCAAAAACAGAATGGCACTTTCGTGCCATCACTCGTTTTGTAAGACATTAGCTTTCATACGGGAGATATTTCGTTTGGAAATTAAACTTCATTTGGTGAATGAAGTCAGCCAATCAGATTGTGATTTTATAGGACTACTTTTCAACGTAGACAGCCTGCAGAACCGTGGGCTTTGGCAGGCGGTTGTCAGTCAGCTCTCAGTAGGACAGTCATTCCATAATGTTGTGGTGTCAAACGTGCAGTAAACGCTTTCGAATGTTTATTTTTTTAGGGCGGCTCACAAATGAAAGATTTTCTTTCGAACGCCAAACTGCTTCCTCAAGTGCGGGGTGTGTCTCAAGGGAATCAATCCAGTCTTGCGTAAGTCTTAGGAAATCCTTTCGCCGCTTTGTGCGTATTGTGCAGTCTCTTTGCGGAGCTTAAAAACTACAAAAATCGAAATATACTACGCTAATTGGGGGATCTTATGACCACGAGTCATAGGACCACACCATAATTAATTTCACAACACAAGGTGTTTTTTAACACATTGCTGTGAGACATAAGTCATGCTTAAGAAAACCATGGAACTGTTTCCAAACTTAGACACTTTTTGAAATGAATTATATTATCATCCAAACAATACACACAATGTGACAATGATGACGCGTCCATAGATGTAACGAAAGATAATCACACAGCAATTATTAGTTGGAAATGTTTGAAAATACTATGGACACATGACGCGCATTGTTGTAGACAGTGTGAATGTTCCACTGGGCCTAGTGTTCCACAGCATGCACCATAAATATGCAATAATATGAAACCTGCCATTAGATTACTGAGAGAAACAACATTAGGCTATGTTTGAGAACTTTCCACCCATATAATGTTCCTATCAAGCTGTGGGTGTGGGCATAGGGGAAGAGGTTGCAGCTGCATGCAAACAGTGCGACAACAAGCGTCGGCTTACTCCGTTTAAGTACGTTCTGGGTATTCTGGATAGGCCAGAATTGTTTTGCTTTTTGCCTTGGTCAAAAATGCCATCTTTTTATCCCTGTCATGGTTATAGGAAAGCGTGTCTGGCTACTGGTGTGCTTTTATTGATTAGACTTTATGATGTTGTTCTATGTCTTATTGCGTATATTTTTATATAGTATAGATTGTTAGCCTGTAGCTTGCATACGACTGTTAATAAATCGGAATAATGTCTTGATTCCTGCATGCAGCTAAAGGGACCTCGTCATAAACTTGAATATTGCGCCCTCATGTGTCTATACGGAGGATGTCACGCAGTGGGACCAAATCTGCTGCTTGTGTAACTACCTCCAGTGCCCGCCCACTAAATGACACACGATTGGCCAGCACGCTTCGGTCCATCACTGATCCCGGAACACACTTCACAAATGAAATCATTGCGTGAGTGTCCTTGGTCCCACAACACCACAATACGTAGAACTACTGTTACATATTCGACATATGTGTCTTTTCAAGATATGAAGTATATGTTTGCATGAAACCTATTCTAACACTATATCATTCACTGATTCTTCAATCATGCCGACGTCCCCTGTTAAGGCACGGATCCCTCTCACCAGTTTTGGTCATCTCATAACAGAGGTGAAGGTAAGATTGACGCGAGAAGAAGGACACATTCTTGGCAGGTCTGCGTTTGAGCATGGTGGAGTTTTTCAAAAATAAGTAAATGTTGTTAACTGTCGACCATCTCCCCAAGAATATTTACTTTTTCATTACCAACGACTTTAGTTAAAATGCTTAAAATCAGGTATCCCTGTTGAATAGTAACCTTCAAAAAGTGTGGAAACAAGTACAATCAGCGATGAAGGGAAGATAACAAATAGTAATGCCAGCTCCATATTCCTCAATATTTCACTTAAGAACAGCATTTGCACCATCTGGCACACATACAGATCTAGTAAGAATTACCAATGCTGGTGTCAGACCAAAAAATTGTAGTGGGGACAAAAATGGTACTGCCTACGTCATCCACAGCTGTTGAGCGTCCCAAAATGATCAGCGTCCGTTGCCACGCCAACGGCTTTCCAAACGTCTTTTTTCGTGATGGTTTTCCTCCGTTCAATCTCTCTTTAATTCGAGCCTCGTTTTTGGTAAAAGCAAAAGTCCTTCCCTGAACATTTAGCTACAGTATACAGTAGTTCTGAGAAGTAACAGAGCTATAATAGTGTTCTCATTCGACTTCAAAAGAACGTTAGTAGCGATAACGAATGTAAATTGGAAGATGAGTGTTATCTCTACATTTGGTCTATAATCTTATAACTTTCTGACGGATAAGATTGTACCCTGGGAGCAAAAATGCCGTATATGTTGCTATAGCAACACAGTTGTGCAGAACACGTCTTTAATGTTTCGAGCGTTGTGATGTCACTCGCTGAGCAGTAGCAGATGAGGAATTTTCATTGTACATTTCATTTTACTTTTTTTTTTTTTTACCTGTGGGGTCAATTTTCCATCAGTAGGCGAGCACTGCAATTAAATGTAACTAAAACACTGATGAACTCATATCAGCATGGGTATATTTTCAAATGTTCAACCAAAGGATAAAATCGTTTTAAGCCAACAAACCATCTCACTTGCATGCCAAAAAGACTGGAGGGTTGTAGTCTGAAAGTTAGCCACATTCACGGTTGTGGAGAGTCTGATAGCTGCCAGCAAGTGTAATGAATACTTAATTTAATCTAGTTTGAAGGGTGTGATGAACATGGCTGACATGACCCCAATGCAAATTTGGCATCAGAAATGCTGCCTCTCTATGCAAGTCAATTCATTTTCAATACCTTTTTTCGGAACAGAGTCACTGGTTAAAGACATATTATTGTACCCAAGAGGCCTGTAGTGATGAGATTGAAGCCATGTAGCTTTTTGAGTTTGATGAATCATTTGATGAGAAGAGCAAGGTTATATATCTGCCAATCTATCTGTTTTCTCTCACCGTGTGTGTGTTTGTGTGTGTGTGTGTGTGTGTGTCTGTGTCTGTGTCTGTGTTCCTTCAGAGGCAGCTGTTTGGCATTGAGGCACCAGCGACCGTGGAGCTGACTGGATGGAGGAAATATTTTAACAGCTACACTCTGCAGGGGCGACGCAATGTACGGAACAAACACGTTATTAGTTTAGTTTAGTTTAGTTTAGTTTATTTTATTTCGTCCTTACAGGAAATTCATTTTTTACAGTCAGTGCATAACAATAAAGACATCAGACAGTTACATGACATGACATAACATTACATTACACACCACAGGACATACAGACACACCGTCGGCTGTTAGTTATTAGTGATTGATATATACGTTTTGTGATCACTAGTGAGAAGTGTGTCTCTCCCTCCTCTCCTACAGTGTGTAGTGGCTACCTATGGGGTCTTGGTTCTGTCAGCAGCTGCCTACCTAATGCACAGACGCAGCAAAGAGGAAAGCCAGACACCCAGCTCAAGTGAATGAAGGACACTGGTCCCTCTCATCTCTCCTCCTCCACTCAATTCAGTGACGGTTCATTCAGTAAACATAATTTCAGTTGCAAGGATAGAGAAGAAAGATGTGTAATGCTACCTCTAGTGTGAGAATGGGCTACTTAATGGGTCAATGCCTATCGACACATGTACATGTTAATGGATGCTTAGTAGTTAAATGCATGTTCATGTCTGTTCATCTTTTAAATCCTTCCTGAGTGCTCACTAGTTACCATGACAACAGCTGGGGGGAAGACTGGAGGTCTGTAGAGCTGCAGTACCACTGTAGAGCCACACGGTGTCAACCAAGATCACCTCATTCATCCTCTCCTAGGCGGCAACTCTTTAGGACAACAAGTCTTTGGGACTGAACTGTGTTCTGAATTTCTAAAGAGCCCAATTTCAATATAATAAAAGAATGGAGAACTATATTTTCTCATTCATATCTATCATCTTTGGCAACACTTTTTTTTCTGAGCTGTGCAAGGATCCAATGCAATAGTCCAATTAAATCTTTTGGAGAACAAAATTAAACAAAATTAGCTCTCAGTAATCAGTATTGATAATAGTAGTATTAGTATAGTATTGATAATAGATTAAATACGAGAACATATTTCAAATATCTCTTTCAGAAGTTTGGTGGGAATTACATCATGCAGGCATGTGGTTGACCTCCTGTAGATACTGTGTGATTGCAGAAAGAAATGGGGTCAAAATGGTCACCAGAAATTGCTCTACTGACAAATAAAGCCAAATCTGAAGGAACGATCTGAGACCTTATGCTCTCAACCTTCTTGACAGAAAATGATCTGTTTGCACGTCTCAGGAGAGGCTTCAACACCATAATAAGGGATGGGTCTAATGACCCTAATCATGAATGTCTTGCTGTAAGACCCTATAGAACAGGAATGCATGTTCCATGGAGGGCCAAGAGTATGCAGGTTTTCATTCCAACCAAACACTACACCAGGTGATTAGATCACCTGTAGTGTTTGGTTGGAATAAAAACCTGCATACTCTTTTAATGCTAAATGAGGACAAAACCGACATCCTCTTACTTGGCCCCAAAAACAAAAGGGATATGCTTTTAACTGCTCTGCACTGGCTCCCTGTATCGTTTAGAATTTACTTTAAAGTCCTTCTACTAGTGTTTAAAGCACTAAATGGGCTGGGACCAGCCTACCTTACTGACTCACTGACAACCTACAAGCCCTCAAGAGCACTCAGGTCCTCTGCTGCTGGCTTATTGGAGGTTACCATGAAAACCCAAAAGAAAGTTGGTGATGCTGCATTTACTAATTATGCCCTATATAACTGTGGAATGTATTACCTCAAGGACTCAGGGAAGCAAGCTCAGTAAATATCTTTAAGCGCCAGTTAAAAACATATCTCTTCAATTTAGCTTCTAATTAGCATTTTATAAGACAAATAAATAACTTTTAATTAGCATTTTATCTATGCTGTGTTCTCTGCTGATTTTATTGTATTGATCAATTATGTTTTAGTTTTTGTACTGTATTGTACAGCATTTTGCTGATGTTTTAGTTTTCGTTTTAGTTGTTACTTTTTCTTTCTTTCACGCTGTATTGTACAGCACTTTGAGCTGCATTCGTATGTATGAAAGGTGCTATATATATAAAGCTTATTGTTATTATTATTCGTATTATGTGTGCCGTTCACTGCTGGCAGATCACATGATTTCAAAGAAACAAGTCCTACTAAAGTGAAAGCGAAAGTCCACTAGCATTATCCTACGTCACCCAATCTCATCCCTGAGTGCGTATGTTTCCATATGTTTATATGAATACTCTTATCGTTATTGTTTCTGTAATAATAGAAGCTAATCCACTCTTGACGTTTACAAAACGGGGAGAGTAGAACAGTCTGTTCACCGGGTCACCAACAAAGAGGTTCTAACGGCGCTTGAGAATCTGAGACAAAGCGACGGTGGAAGTCAACGTGGACTGCTGATCGCCTCTATCTGCGAAGTCATTGGCTCCACCTACAATACGATGTGATTGGCTAGTTTTAGAACGAAAGTAAGTTTTCTTTGAATTGGAGTGAAGTAGTATAGCCCTGCTTGAATCCAACTGCCGTGTGCAACTATTGTATTGGTATGCCATCATAGAAAAGGCAGATATTTTGATTCTAGGTCTTGAAGCACATTCAGTGCCTAAGTAGACTTACGCTGTGCGCTTAATTTCTACCTTGTTACTGAGGTATCCTATTAAAACAATACATTACTGCAGAGAAGCCAACCCCTCCAATAATGTTAAAAACATAAGGAGAAAAAGAAGAAGCAGCAGCAGACGGAAATACGTTTACCAGGTGAGAGCACACAGACAAACCAGACAATCTGCACACAAACGTTTTGTACCCTGTACTATTTACACACAGCATTAGGCTTGATGCTTTTAATTGCATGAACTAGTAAGTGAATAATTCTATCACCTATCAATGTTTTGGATCCAGGACCAGATATATTTTTATTGATATATTTTTTATATATATATATTATATACTATATATATTTAATTGTGACATTAATGTGACATTATAGATAATGCCTGCAGGAAGGATAGTTGTAAGTAACTAATAAGTAATCGATTTGGACAGCAGCGTGTCTAAAAGAAGCAAAATGCTATTTGGAAATTGTTGGCAAAATTCACCCACATTGCTTCAAAACTGATATTGCTAATTGTTTGTTTCTATTGTTTGTATGTTTGAACATGTTTACGTCATTGCCATGTGCTTTTATTTTTAAAAATTTTAAAATCTATTGTGAAGCACTTGAACTGCTACATGTGTATGAAAGGTGCTATACAAATAAAGTTTCTTATTATTAAAATATTCATTAATCCTACATCAAAGCTCAACGGGAATCAATAGTAGAGCCCCAATTATGGTTTAAACACGCACAAAATAACTGCACGACTCTGCCTGGGGACTCACAGATTTATTATGAAATGTTTATTATGAAATTTTAGGTGTTATGTTTACTTATTCGTCTACATACTTTTTGATTTAGGAATACAATGGTCTGAGAAAATGGCGCAAAACAAATTTGAAACAAGCAATATTGCCAACATGATTGAACAACCACTTAGATAGAAAGTGAAAGTCTCGTTTCAATAAATTCTAACGTTCTTATCTCGTCTTAGATTAAACCTAAAGCAATATTGCTTATCACATTTTTTACTCTCTGGCTGCTCTCCAAAACTCAAACAAACACAACATGTATTTCAATAGTTTGTTATACTATTAATGCAATTTTAAATTTTAAGTTCAATAGTATAAATAATATAAGCGGTAGTTCTGGGGTTCAAGCCCACGTATCCCTTTTAACTTTGATGCTGCAATGTTTCCAGAGCTTCGCAGGGATGTTCAGATGTGATGTGACGAGATGATTTGTTATAACTGCACAAACAAATTCAACAAATTATTATAAATAAAATTACAAACCAAGTACATTTTTGATACTGATGGCCCTTACTTGGCCCATAAGCATGTGCACCAAAATTTGTGAATTCCGTCAATCACATACAGATACACATTTTGGCATTTGCGGCGCCCGCTATTGGTCAAATTGACCGATCTATAGAGTGTTTGTGTATCTAGGTCCACTAAGACTGTGTACCAAATTTGATATAAGATATCATGTCTGTCATGTACCATCTCACAGGAATTTGCACAAACATTGATGAAGAAGAACCGTAATAATTAACCAGCACAAAGACAATAGGGTTTCAGCCCTACGGTCTTCAACCCCTAATTTGGACTGTACTAGAAGATATAATTCAGTCAGTGTCCGTCTCCCTGTATTTCAGCTCATCGCTTCCATTCACTGACAATCCCACCAGTTCTGATTCTTTGGGTATATCTTATCTTCTACTCTCTGCAGGCACCTGTGAAGGATCGCAAGACCTTGATGATCATTGTATGCACTGGATTCAGTAACATGGAATCTTGATGTGGACAGATGATCTAGAAGGTATTTCATTATGGATGATCTGCCAGTGAAGAGGGTAGCTGTGGGCAGTCAGGTGGAGGATTCTCCACTGTAGGTCAGAGACAATCTGGATAGAATAATACAGAACCGAGAACAGAAACACCTAGTAGGGACACAGAACCAAAGTCAGCCTCTTGTACAATCATTGGAACCTAAAAGACCAGAGAACTCAAACAGAATAGGAGCAGAGAACCAACCACAGGACAGGCTGCAAGATCTACTCCATTGGAACAGGCTCCTCACCCAACAGAACTCAAGGAAAGAGGGCCAGACTGAGTTAGTGTGGAACCAGGTAGGGATCAGTCATCGCACACAAGTCTAGTTCACTCACTTTGACATATGTTTTGTTTGAATTATTTTCAGAAATTGAGTTTCACACAGGGCCACCATCACCATTGGATAGACTGGGCGGGCATCAAAACCTGATGTTGCTTCCTTAAAATCAGTGTCAATATTTGAAAAACACAATTGACTTTGTTCTTAAACACACAACTTTTTAACTAATAACATGTAATGTGATTTACTTTAATTTAATAATCACTGTGTAAGAGTCGCCCTTGATTTTAAACAAAAGGTCTGTATTGCTTCTATTTAAAGAACTCTTTTTAAAAAATTATACGGCCACCATGATTTTCCATTCTAACCTCTTCAACAGCCAAGATATTGTTTATTATTGACGTCGACATTCTAATTATAATTCTGCTGTAGGCCCATCTTGACCTTGACTTTGACAGTTGGCCCACACACCTTCGCCCATTCAGCAGCGAGGCAGAGTATAAGTTGGTCAGACACACTCACCTGCTGCTCCATCACAGTGGATTCTACTGGGGAGCTATGACCATGGAGACGGCACACAACATACTCACACAAACATCCACAGGCACTTTCCTCGTCAGGTAACTAACCTGCAATGCACAAAACGTTTCATAAAAATAAAACACGAAATGAAAGTAAAAGTAAAATACTATTATTGCATTCTCATTGTGGTCTACCTTGTGTGATCAGGGACAGCTGCCAACCAGATGTCTTCTTCACTGTAAGTTACCAAGGTGATGACGATCCAACTAGTGTTCGTGTCCTGCTAACCAATCAGCTCTTCAGTCTGCACGGCAGCCACAAGACCTTCACTTCGCTGTTTGCTCTGTTCGGTTATTATACAGGTCGCTCCTGTAAGCTGACACTGCCATATCGCAGGCAGCGGCCTGAGCTCCTGCAGCAGATGTGCAGAAGGGCTGTGATACGTGCACATGGAGCAGAAAATATACACACATTACCTAGACTCAGCTCTCAAGTTCAAGACTATTTACATTCCTACCCCTACTTCATATAGACACCTCCAAACTCCAAATAATAATACATCATTGTAGATGTTGGGAGATATTTGTGGCATGTGTGAAGTTGTGAAGTTTCAAAGCTGTGTTTTCACCGGTAGCTTCTGATTTATAATGTGTGCACAAGTCATGGGTGACATCATCATTTACTTACATTGTAAGTATGTTTATATAATAATAATAATAATGCATTTATTTTGTATAGCGCTTTTCAAGGACCCAAAGACGTTGACAGTAGAAAACGAAAAAGGAAACAAGTAACAGGCAGTACACACAGATGACAATACCATATGGGAGGGGTGACAGTGATATCGTAATCATTGTGATGTGAGCACCTCAGCCTTAGCATTCACTGTGTTTATATTAAAGGATAATTCCATCCATTTTCAATCTGGACCCAATTTTAAAAAGGTTTTGGGTGGTTGTGACGTCGGATTTTGTAGTTGCAAAAGATTGTATTGGAGACTAAGAACTAAGCAATTGGTATTTTAGAAACTACTGAGGGTTGAAATGTTTACCAAACTGCATATCACCGTCGTCAGCTGCTCCTGAATATCTCATATGTCCTGGAAGAAGCTGACCCTCTGGAGGTCAGCTCACTAGGAACAGCAGCCAGGATGATCTACAGTTCTACAGTGAAAGATGGCCTTGTATAGATATCCATGTTAAAAACAACACATACCAATGAACAGATGACGTTGTTTGCCTGCCTGTATAAGTACTGTGTTTAGACTCCCTATCAACCTTGTATCCTTTGTGGTGCCTGTTTGATTCCTTTCTACTAGTAAAAAGCCTAAAAGACTCCAGTGATCTCTGTCGTTCTTACTCCAGCAAATTCTTCTAACATGGATTTGTTGATTTGCAGCTAGCACAAATATACAGGAAACCTATGAAAACGGATGAATAAAGAGTGTTGAATATTGGACAGTGGAAAACTGTAACAATAGATCTGAAAGTGATGCTTTGTCAAAGTTGTACATGGCAGGGTAAATAAAAAATATTTTTGTCAAACAGAAAAAGTATTGTTGAAAGTGAAGCTGACCACTGAAAGGCTATCCCAGACAGTTCTTCATGAGGTACCAAGATTTTCAGTATAACACACACATACACACACAAAGCAATGAAAAAGCACCAGTCACTCGTCTGTCATCTGTTCTACTTCCTGCTCTAAATCTGACTGGCAGTGGCCCCTTTAGTTTAAATTAGCCCTGCACTAGGGACCCACACACACACACATGCATACACTCACACACACGCACACACACACACACACTTCTCATGTCCTCAAACAATCTCTCCTTACTAACCTGATTCATGCAGATGTAAAAGCACTGTGATTATGGTTCAACTACACAAACCTGCCACACAAATAGAGATCTACCTACGTAAAAGCAGTATGTACAAAATACATACAGACTGACTTGATTGACTGAATTTATTTTGAATGCTTGGGTTCTCAACTGCATAAACAATTTTTTTTATATATAAGATTAAAACTATTATTGCATTGAACTCTTAGTGTACTAGGCATTTGTTCTTCTCATTTATCCATCTATATATTGTTACAGCTGGCTCAAACACATAATAACAGACACAATACCAGGGGAGAAGTTGCTGCATGTAAGTTCATTGGAGTAAATGAATGAATAACTGAAAACCAGATAACCAACACAAGGGTGTTGCTGCAGCAGGGTGGAGGGAGAGAGAGCTGAACAAAAGGCCCTGCCTATATAGACTCAGCCCACTAATCAGCACAGTTGCTTGCCAGTCAAAATAAAATAGGACATTTTCCTGGCCTTTCTTATGGTGGATGTCCAACTTGTAGTTTTGAGCCGCTTTGGCCCAACACAATAGCCTCTGGTTGCTGTTGTACATGCAACGTAGGAACACCAAAGGGTTAATAAATAATAATAATAACTTATATTTATATAGCGCCTTTCACAAACCCAAGGTCGCTTTACAAGAGAGGGCAGGGAAATGGGAGGGAGGGCAAAACAAACAAAACAAAGGGATAACTAACTAACTAACTAACTAACTAAGTCAACTTAATGTGGGAAAGCCAAGGTGAAAAGGTGGGTCTTGAGGGTTGCTTTGAAAATGTCCAGTCCAGGTCCGTGTACACAACAACAGGCTGCAAGGAAGAACCAACGGATACTTCGAAGTGCCGTAAAGCGCACAGCAAATTTAAAGCTGCTAGAGGCAACAGATCAGTCGCTCTACTTCCTGCCTGAGCTTTTAACTCTATCTCCTTGAGTTCTCTCTCAAGTTTCGCCCTGCGTTCCAATACCCATACTACCATACCATTTAGTATGCCAGAAAAAGATTTAGTGTGTCCCAATACATAGGATATCAAATGCAGTATGCCAAAAATACCAGGATGTCCTACTGCATCTGGTCGCATTTTGCAGTATGCAAGCCAGCATTGCTTTTCTGGCTATCCTGACCCACAATCCTCTGCGCAGCGGAAGATATGTCACATTGACTGAGCTGCCGAGACAGCACAGACCAAGGAGGTTCTATGCAAGACAGATGACGAAGCAGACGACGCAGTATGTCCTGCTTGTACAAGAGTATGCATACTGCACGTTAACAGTCGTACGTACTTTGCAAGGGCAGCTGCAGTACGTACTAAAAGATAAAAGAAGAAGTATGCGAATGCAGGGCCTGTTTTTCACCAGTTCCAGCTCATGCTGCCTTACCTGCTCCCTTTCCTTTGCCTCAATCTCTAGTTCTAGTCTCCTCAACTGCAGCTTTAGCTCTAGCTCCCTCAACCCTGAAGCTCTGCCTTCAGTAACTTCCTGCTCCTTCTGCCACAACTCACCCTGCTCTTCCTCATCTCCCTCAGAGGACGCATCAGCCTGCTCACTAGGCAACTCAAAATTTTCACACAGTTACGCCATGTTCAACCAAACCATTTATGATTTTTGTACGCAGTTCCTCTTTTCTTAAATTTCCCTGAATACCAATACCGTAGTGGTCTGCTACAGAGTGAGCTAAGAGTTGCTGAGTGTCAGGTTCTTTAACAAACCTGTCCAACTCAAACGCCATGATGGCAACACAAAAATGACACCCTGTGTCATGTCACCCAAACTAAAGTACCCTCAGTACAAATTACCCCTTGAACTACCACACAATATGCAGACTACAAAAGCAGAACTACACAATAGACCAAACTCACACAAGCACAATCCACAATGGCTTCTAAATTACTAGCCTCACACAAAAGGTACAAGGGTTTAAACAGGTGAAACCGCTTTACTTTGAATGCTCAAACTAAACCCCAAATATCTTAACTACAGCTCATTCACACACAAAGCAAGCCTCACACAGGCCATCATTGGCAGCCACATGCTACTCAGGATTTTGACATGTCTAACCTCCTACTCTAGAACTAATCCAGTTCCCCATCTACCTGCAGGATTCCTACCACCTTACTTTACCTATTTGTCTTCAGCGATGCACCCGGGCACGTCATGGGCCACCCCAGCATTGTACCCCACCCACAAAAAATAAGAAAGTGGTCATGGTCTCTCCAGCACCCACCGGCTTACTCAACTGGGCAAGTTCAACAACCTACCTCATGTGGCTACACGTAGACGACCTCACTAACTAACCAGAAACTAAAGGACGAGCCCCCGTTATTATAGTTAAAGCTGGCTCAAACGCCGAACATAATAACGCAACACAATACCAGGAGAGAAGTTGCTGCATGTAAATTGAAATTGAAATTTGAAGTTTAAATACATGAATGAATAACTGAAAAGCAGATACCAAGCACCACAAGGGTGTTGCTGTAGCAGGGTGGAGGGAGAGAGCTGAACAGAAGGGCCTGCTTATATAGACTCAACCCACAGGAAACACCAAAATAAAACAGGATGTAACACTATCTATCTATCTATCTATCTATCTATCTATCTATCTATCTATCTATCTATCTATCTATCTATCTATCTATCTATCTATCTATCTATCTATCTATCTGTCTGTCTGTCTGTCTGTCTGTCTGTCTGTCTGTCTGTCTGTCTATCTGTCTGTCTGTCTGTCTGTCTGTCTGTCTGTCTATCTATCTATCTATCTATCATCTATCTGTCTATCTTTCTATCTATCTATCTATCTATCTATCTATCTATCTATCTATCTATCTATCTATCTATCTATCTCTCTGTCTGTCTGTCTGTCTGTCTGTCTGTCTGTCTGTCTGTCTGTCTATCTATCATCTATCTGTCTGTCTGTCTGTCTGTCTGTCTGTCTGTCTGTCTATCTATCTATCTATCTATCTATCTGTCTATCTCTCTGTCTGTCTGTCTGTCTGTCTGTCTGTCTGTCTGTCTGTCTATCTATCTATCTATCATCTATCTGTCTGTCTGTCTGTCTGTCTGTTTATCTATCATCTATCTATCTATCTATCTATCTATCTATCTATCTATCTATCTATCTATCTATCTATCTGTCTGTCTGTCTGTCTGTCTGTCTGTCTGTCTGTCATCTATCTATCATCTATCTATCTGTCTGTCTGTCTGTCTGTCTGTCTGTCTGTCTG